>JABUQX010041881.1:0-7500 GCA_015478945.1 Trachelipus rathkii
TATAATTTCTGAGTGCTCTAATTTTATTTATTTATTAAAAATGCTTTGAAACCACAGTTATGAATTTACTTATATTATTATTATTATTATTATGAATATACTTATCAATAAATAGGTGATAATAAGGATTAATTAGTAATTTAGGGGAAAAAAGTGACAAAAATAAAATCAAAAATCAAAAAAATCAGTTGATTTAAATCATTAATTTTTTTCGTGCCATCCCCATTTTAAATTCCAATTATCTTTTGATAACCACGTAAGATTTTCACAATGACACCCATTTTTATTAATATACATAATGGGTAAATCTTTGTGTTATATAATAAGTAACTTTTATTTTATGCGATAATGTATCACTGATCTTTATTTCTAGCTGTAAAGTTGGAGACAGAGCCGGTCCTAGTCCCAAGGAAGTATAATTACCAACTCCACACACCGCAGCTTTTTGAACTCGCATATGAGAATCATAAAATTTTAAATAAAATTAATTTTAAAATGCTTAATTAAAGGTTTTAAATGTTTTGGGATGAAGATTTTCAAGTGGTGGGGAAAATATGTACATACAAAAAAATAATCTGTTCCTTAAATAATAATAAAAAGTTTATAACATTACATGTACTAAAAAATTACAATATACAGTACAAAGTGTACATTTTAATCACAATTAGAAATATAAATTAAAGTTTATGAACTATTAATTAAGACTCTTACCAACAGCTGATTTGATTCCTTCAAATATAAACAATCGCACATGAAAGTAAAGTTAATCTGAAATACAAAATAAAAAATTCATATAAATTACTAAAATATATAATTAAAAAAACAAACAAACATACATTGGTAGGTTTCACCTCTAATAAAAATTCAAAAATATTTGTGAACCCATTTTTATCATTTTAAGGTTCTATACTTCCAATAATATACCAGGCCTTTTTTTGTTTATATAATCACCCATGATTATCATATGAGCTAATTTTTACATAAACTTGCTCACTAGTTTATTGAACAATATATGAATACTGAATTTACTACGCTTTATAACAAAAATATTTACAATTTAAAAATTCATTCACAAAATAGTTTCAATGACCTCCCCCTTCCCCCTACTGATGGCATTAATTAAAGTTTAAAACATTAGCTAATAAAAACTGACCAACTCAATTATTTCAAAAATGAAATCTACTTAAGCCTCAAAAAAAGAAATCCAAGATGTGAATATAAATTCGAATTTAATTTTTAGACAATTTTAAAAAATGGTAATGAAAACAAATCAGACAGACGTTGTATTTCATATTAAAATTAAAATATACTTTTGTAATCCAAGAATTTTTTATCATATTTTGAAAGTTCCACAATTCCAGCAGCATTTTGTAAAAATTGTGAAAGTTAATTCATCAAAATTTTACTCAAATCTTCATGTAAAACTAACAGCAGTTAATAAACGAGAAAATACTTAAATGGCTATATTACCAAACTGTATATTTAAAAAAGTTCAATCTTAATTACATTACATTTATAATAAATTTAGTTGGAATGTAGAACAGACACGAGCAAGATTTAATTCTTTTTATACACATGACACTCCCAATTATCTTACCCATTATATGAGAATTCATGAAATAGATATCTTACCATAACAAAGTATAGGGATAGTGTGAAGTCAAATGGGTCTATCGAGACTGTCCCAGTCAACTAGAATAAAAAACCAATAACCTAACATACTCATGCAAAACCCATATAGCACCCTAGAGCTGCAACAACAGCATTACTCAAACATTGCGTTTTCTCAGGAAAGGCATTTGCAGTTTCAAATTATTAGACAAATAACAGGCAGCCATGCAGACACTGACACTCTCTCGTGGAGAGATATGAGAGTCGAGATAGGCCACTCTTGCATTTAAAAAATATACATCATTACCAATCTCTATCTAGAATATTTTGAGTAATTTCACTAAAATATTCAAAATTAACGGGGGAAAAAATGCTAATCACTCAAACACAAAATAAATCATTCCCAAACTTGATTAGAAAGAAATTAGTCCTTAAAAACGCGGTACATGTACCAAAAAAAATGCTCCATGTTACTTAGCTTAAAGAATAGATGGTAAAATATAAATAATGGAATGAAAATTTCAAATAATCCTCAAATTCAATTTCCTAGCCACCTATAAAATATAAATTTAAAAAATTAACAAATTCGTCAAAACACTTACCATCAACTGCATTAACGGTCTTCAAGACTGCATATTCACCACCAAAAAATAAACTGAAATATTAAAAACATATTAAAATTTTATTTTTCACAAATTTAAGATGTAGTAAATGAAAATTAGACAGGCAAGTTTTTTCATATGAAAATTCAAAATTTATATATTTTTGCGAACCCATAATTATCATCATCATGATCTTTGATCCTGTAATTATATTAACCCAAAATTTAAAAAAAAAAATTAGCAAATTCATTTAACACATTAAAAACAAAACTAATTAACTAATTATTTATATGGCAAAAATACTCTTAATATATTTAAACTAGGAGTGCTTAAACCAGTTTAATAATTGAATATGACACAGTAGCTGGTCACCCCAGTTTTTTCAAAGAACTTTAATAAATTTTCTAAATATATATGGTCTTATATAAATTTTCTAAATATATATGGTCTTATAGGTACCTTAAAATATGCTGTCTTTTTAGTTTAGGTTCATTCCTGCAAGTGAAATCATCATGTAACATCAAAACACCTTTTCCTTCTATAACAAAATACCAAAATATAATTTTTTCCAATTAACTAACATTGATAAAAATTTCAAATTAAGTAAGATGCCAAAGATAGAAAGTACTTCAATTGGCTTTAATCATGAATCATTGAAGGTATCAAAATTGTACTCACCTCAATTTCCTTAAACCAAAGAACAGTGGCACTTATAACCATAATGGAAAATAATGATAAAAAATATAATAAATAAATAAATAAAAAATAATAAGTAATAAATAAATAATAATAATAATAATCATCTACCTCCATTCCCCAGATTGAGGGTAAGATGTTCAACAGAAACAAGTAGTAAAAGAACATAGCCCAAGTCGTCTTCCTACCATTCACAACTTTCCCACTATTTTATGCATCATCCGTTCTTTTTTAATCGAACATATCTTAAATATACTTACACTCATCCTTGTTAAAATAGCTCACCACCTAACACGACTTCACACAGAGGACTCACCTCGATCACTACAATCATCTTACTCTTATCTACCAATCCTCTCAAACTCGCCAAACAAAACCAATAATATTACGGCGGCAATTTCTAATGATGGCAAGTTAAAAATTTTGAAATATGGCAGCTATAATATTAAAGTTTATGCATGTAGAGCTTTTCATTATAAAATTATCTTGGCAAAGCAACTTCAAAAATTTACTTTTCAAACATCCATCCATCTTGATTTAAAATTAGTAGGATGATTTAATAATGGTAACAAACAAAAAAAAATTTGTATGTATATTTTATTTTAAATATACATACAATAACACTCAAAAAGAAAAAAAAATATTCGTGGGATAAATCTGCAATTAAAAACTATTTTTATCAAAGTTCTTTTAAGACGGTCAAAGATTCTTAAACTTATTATAATTTGTAATATAAATTTAAAATTTTAATACTATTGACTACATCGTTAGATCCATAATCGCGTTGACAATATCATTATTATTTTTCTTAAGTGCTTTAACCGCCTTAGATCTCGAAACGTTCGCCTGTGATATAACAAGCTCAATATCTTTTTCCTCCAATCCAGAAGTCCGACTTCTTCATCATCTTTTTTTTGACCTTTAAGAATGGAAAATTAATCAAAAGAAAAGAAAAAGGATTCCATTGTTTTATGATACATTTTTCACAATTAATAAATGAAATGCTTTTCCCATTAACCAAAGAAATTACAAATCTGAAGTTTTTAAAGCAAATTACCATTCACAAATACACTTATAGTTTAATATAAAGGATTTTGATGAGCAAGTTTATGAATGTTCTAACACTTGGATTCAAAGGCAATAATTAACAATTCCAATGAAAAAGGATTTTCTGAAATTAAACTAACTACAAAAAAAAAAAAAAAAAAAAAAAAAAAAAAAACTAATTTAAAAATAATTAAAATAATTATCAAAATTTTTTAGTGTTAAAGTCGAAAGGAAACTTCCCCCCTCCCCGCCATCCCCGTAAGTGATTAAGTGTGAGCTCATCACAGTAAAAAAAAAAAACAACAACAACATAGGGCTTTACAAGACTGCGACGGACCCTCATAGTGGTATCTCGTCAATGTGAGGTTCATCCTCTGGGCCAGGCCCACAACCTTACCCCCTCACAAAACTGCCATTCACTCTTATTTTCCACCTTCTCGCCACTGCCAAACTCACATTCCTCCTCTTCAGACATTCCTTTACTGACTCGGATCCACTTTTTCTTCAACCTCCCAGCCAGTTGATTAACACACACATCCGTTTAACCAACCGACTATCATTCCACGTTTCCATATGATCAAGCCATCTTAATGCTCTCTCGATTATTCTTTCATTTACGCCTTTCCTCACCCCAAACAACTCCCTAACACGTTCATTCCTCATTTTTTCAATTCTTCTAACGCTTAACGCGCCCCTAAGATTGTCCATCTGAACACATTGTTCTTTAGATCTATACCTCTTATTCCATACCTTCGAATCAGTATTACACATTAATTAATACAGGTAACAACATACCCTTATGCAAAACCCTATCGACTTAGTCCATTGGTAAATCCACTAAGGATTTAATTGCGACCAGCAGAATCTTCTAACCAAATTGTTCACAGGCGTCCAACCAGTGACTTCACACAGCTGACTTTCCTCACACACTACTATCGACATTACTCTTATATAACATTTCTTTCAAACCCCTCCTTTTTAACAACACCCTGCCAACACTGAACCTCTTAAACTCTTCTTCAGATTCGCCAATACCCCAGAACCAATTCATCCGCATACAATAAGAGGGCACCATCCCACTCTCTTCCATTTTCCATTCATCAGTCTAATATCCCCTGCCATCTCTACCTCTAATTCATTTCATCTCATCCATATACAACTTAAATAAGAAATCTAATCCCTCTTTACAAAGAAGGTTTTGAAAATTTATGTTAATTTTTAAAACAAGTTTTTCCTTCAAATTTCATGATTCAAGAACTTTGGATCTCATTTGATTATAAGAAAATAGTTAACGATGTTCAGAAATTTTACAATTCTATTTACAGAATGAGCAATCAATAAATATATTGAGAAATGGTAGTTCTGGCAATAATACTTCTATCAATAAGCTAGAATACTCACGGCTGCGTGTGTTGGTGCATCTGATGAAGGTGCTGTGTTCTCCTTGAACTTCTCAGCAGCTGCCATTTGCGCTTGCTGACTCATGTCTTCAATCTATTGAATAATAATAAAATGGCTTATTTGGGTTGTATAATCATCTATAGGTTCATTCATTTTGATTGGATGTAACAACCTCTTTTTATTTCGACAAAAACTTCAACTTGAAAAACTTTCAATAACTAATAATTAATAATAATAATAAATAAATAAATAAATAAATTAAATAAAATAAATAAATAAATTAACTAAATAAATAAATAATAATAATAATAACTGATCAACAAAATTTACGCTCTTTTCTGTGGTCTATGATCCAATACTCGTATCTTATGTATTTTGCACTGAATTCAAAGATCCTATTGGTTTTTGTCTGTAAGGTCCAGTTTTGACTATTTCCATGTAAATATGGAAAAAATTGCAGAAAAAAATTATTTTTCCCATGAACATAGTCAAAACGGTTGGATATAGAAGCACAACCTAAACAAAATATTTGTATCTTGCCCAAATGTATTTACGAACTGTTTAAATTTCATATTGATAAGGCAAAATAAAAAATATATATATATATATATATATATATATATATATATATATATTATATATATATATATAATATTATATTATATATATATTATATATATATATATATATATATATGTATATAGTTATATTATAGTATAATATATATATATATAATATCTGTGGTACAAGCTATGGTAGACATTTGTGTGTGTGAGTCCTAGAATTCCTAATGGTAAATTTAAGTTTGGAAAAGGTCAAGGTGTGTGTGTTGTGACCGTTGGTCCATCTGAGGGATAACGTTGAAGAGAGTAGCGTAATTTTTTGGGATAAATTTGAATGATTTTCTGGATGGGGTGAGTAGGAGTTTCAGATTGATAGTGTTTGGGGACCTGAATGGTTGGGATAGGTGATCAAAAAAGGATGGTATCACAGGTGGTTTTGGGGTGGGGGAGAAAATGAGAATGGTAGGAAAGGTGATTGATTTCTGTGAAGAGAGAGGTTTATGTGTGATAAAGGTAATACTTCTTTAAACACAAAAGGTATCCATAAGTATACTAAGTTGGTGTAGGATTAGAGATGGTATCGACGTGAAAAGAATGGACTGATTTTGTGTTGGAAAGAAGGAGATGTTGAAGTATTGTTGGATTTAAATCAGTAGGGGTTTAGGAATGGGATTATCGGATCATTATGTTTGTTTCTCTGTGTAAAATTAAGTTAGTGTTGGTGGATGAGAGGAAGGTGATACGAAAGGAAGTGAGTAAAATTAAGAGTGAGAAGTTAAGTGAGCAAGAGAATAAGTATAAGTATGTAAGAGCGCTCGCCAGTAAATCGGTTGAATGTGAACAGTTTGATACTGAACAAATCTGGGGCAATGAAGAAGCAATTGTTAGTAGTGCAAAGAAGTGTGTGGATGTCTAAAGTAGGAAGTAAGAATGTTAACAGCGAATGGTGGAATGAAGAGGGTGATGAAAGCGGTTTAAAGGTAAAAAAGAAGCGTGGTGAATGTACTAAAAGCAAATGATGAAGTTTCAAAACAAAGATGCTTGGAATTATATAAGGCGAAAAAAGAAATACTAAAAGGTTGTATACGTAGGAGAAAACAAGAGGTAAAGAACAGTTTGGAAGAGATGAATGAGGACATACAAGGAAATAGGAAGCTCTTCTGGAACAGGAAGCGCGAAAGTTAAGAAAGAGAATAAGGGGATATCTGCTTAGATATAAATGAATAGGGATGGTGCTTTTGTAACTGATGAAATGATGTGAGGGGAGTGTGGAAAGAACACTTCGAAAATCTGCACAAATATTAACAGTAATGATGAGGTGTTAGTGAATGTGTGTGGTTTTGATGATGCAAGAAGGAATAGGTATTTTGGGGATGAGGTTTTAAGTAAGGAGGAGGTTAAATGGGTAGGGTGAGAAAAAGTTTGAAGAATGGTAAATCTGCAGGTATAGATGAAATTTACTATGTGAAATGATCCAAGAGCGGAGGCGAGATGGGATTGATTGGATTTGGAAGGTTGTGTAGTAAAGCGTTTATGGAGGGTAATAATATTCACAGGGATTGGAGGAGAGCGGTTAAAAT
>JABUQX010041881.1:12500-35000 GCA_015478945.1 Trachelipus rathkii
AAGTTTTACTAATAACTGAGGAAAATAGGTAATTAATTATCAAATCAGACTGACTAATACATAAATACAATTAACAAGTTAACTCTATTAACATTTCAATACAGAAATGAACTAAACTTCAAACAGACAAAATTTACATATGCTGATTCCTCTCTTAACGGAAACTCAATACAGATATCTAACAACTTAAGTTCTTGTATTTTAAAGAGAAATATTTAATGACTGGAAAAGAATAAAATTTAATGACTGGAAAAGGATATATGAAAATGTTGATCAAAAAGCATAAAAGAGCCGTTAGAAAAGACACTTTTACAACACACACACACACAAAACAAAAATAAAAACTATCCAATTCTCATTTAAAAAGGACAAACAAAATTTCAACTTAAACTACAATGCTATTTTGGTTTTTGCGACGAATAATAATAATAATAATAATAATAATAATAATAATAATAATAATAATAATAATAATAATAATAATAATAATAATAATAATAATAATAATTGATTAAATCTGTTAAACTATCAAATATAATTTTTTATAATTGCAGAAAGAGGAGAGAATTCATCATCGAAGAAGGATTTGTGGTGTTGTGTTTAAGTTATTTTTAATTATAGTGATACGTTTATATATAGGTACATCATTTTATTTCCTATTACAGAAGAACAGTAATTGTATTAAGATAAAAAAGACGGTCGTGACCTTGTCATTTAGTTAAATTTATTTAAAGTCATTAGCAGTAATTTTGTTTGAATACTTTGGAATAAAGTTGGATCCACGTTTGCTGTATCGTTACAAAGGAAATGAAGTGTAAAGAATAGACACTTGAGTATATGATTCATAAATATAGAATTATTTTTAATCTTCGATCCTCAAGAAAAATCAGTCATCTATTTAACTTCAGCGCTTCCCTTCAGGTGAGTTATTTGTGCTTCGCATCAGGGAATTTTATCTCATTGGTAGCAGAGAGCGTAATTGCCAGGCAAAAAGTGAAGAAGATGCCAGACTCAGGCAAAGAGATATCTGAGGGAGGTAGAAGAGATACTAGAACAGGATGCTCAATGTTTCATGGAGAAAAAAGGGAGAATTTCGAGGAGTGGAAGGAAAAAGTAAAAACATGGTTACTCATAAAAAAAAAGATTATGTGAGAGACCCATGATTGGAGATTAAATTAAGATTAGGAGGAGGAGCTTTTGAGACCATTCAGGAAATAAAAAAATGAAGGTCTCATGAAGAAGGGAGGGGAGGAGTCGATAATAGTAAAATTGGAACTAAGATATGGTAAAGACAAGGTCACTGACCAATTTAAAAAGATAAGAGAATTTTTCAATATTGCAAGAAGCAGGGAGATATGTGGACATTTGTGGTAAGGTTTGAGAAAACTTATAAATAATGCGAAACAGCTGGAGGAGGGACTATGACAGAAGATGTGAAAGGATATCTTCTAAAGAGAATGGGCATAAATGAAGAGAAGAAACAATTAGTTTTAGCCAGTTGTGGAAACGAGGCAATTTCTTTCGAAGGAATAAAAACGATGCTGATACGAATTTTTCCGAAGGAAGTAACAACATTGAAGAAAGAAAGAAAGGAGACAGAAGGGAAATGGTGGAACAGACCACCTGAGGAGGAAAGAATACAAGGAAGAAAAAAAAAAACAATGAGGTTTGGTAAAGTAAAGAGGTGTAATATGCGGTTCAGAATATCATTACGCACAAGCATGCCCAAAGAAATGGAATAAAAAAGGAAGAAATTTTACAGTATTTAGAGAAGGTGAAATAAAAAAAGAAAGTAAGAATAATAAAAAGGAGAATAAGTTATTTCTGAGTAGAAAAAGAGGAAGATGAAGTATATGGAGACATAGAAGGAATTCTAGACACAGGTTGTACGAAGACTTTATGTGTAGAGAGATGACTAGGCCAGATAATGATGGAATTAAGTGGTGCAGAGATAAAGTTGAAAACAGTCAAAAGAAAAAAAAGAAAGTAAATATGAAACCATCAAAAGTACAGATACACCTTTCCAAAGAGGAAATCATAAATTATTATTAAAACCGAAGTAATTAGAGGAGGTATACCATGGTTGGTAGGTAGAGAAACCATAGAAAGGATGAAGATGAATGTTGATATGAAAATAAGTTATTTTTGGATTGTTTCAAGATCTAGAAATAAAATATAAACAACGCGAACAACAAAAACATTAAGATTAAGCTCAAAAAAATAAAATGTTTGGTTTGGAAGGTTTGAGAAAAACTGGATAAATAACCCAAAGGGAAGGTCGAGAAAGCTATGGAAATAACATCTTCAATTTGGACATGGGCATTGGAATAGAATATTACAACTTATGAAGATGAAAATGTATCGAGTGAAGGGATAAAAGAAGTGGAGAAAGAATTAAAACAGATTTGCGAAGGCTGTGAAGTCTGTATTAGGTACAAGAAGAATCCACCAAAACCTGTTGTGAGTTTCTCGATGGCAACAGTCTTCAATGAAATTGTAGCCATGGATTTAGGAGAATTGAAAGGGAGCAAAGGTGAGGAGATCGCCGAGGAAATATTGGAAAGATGGGTAAGTATTTTGGGAGCACCAGAGAAGTTATTGTCGGACAACAGATTCTAATTTCAAAACATGGAGGTA
Source organism: Trachelipus rathkii (assembly GCA_015478945.1). Taxonomy (NCBI): domain Eukaryota; kingdom Metazoa; phylum Arthropoda; class Malacostraca; order Isopoda; family Trachelipodidae; genus Trachelipus; species Trachelipus rathkii. Next base: position 15,138 of record JABUQX010041881.1, read on the forward strand.
AAAGTTTTGGCAGAGAGATTTAACTTAAGGCTGTTGAGTAATCCAGCTGAGAGCCCTTGGAGCAATAGGATTTGTGAAAAAATGGTGGGTCTAATTAAAGATTCAATGAGAAAACTAAAAGAGGAAGGAGTTAGAAAAAGAAGTATGTATAAATCAGAGCTGCGGAGCCGGCTCCGATTCCAGCATTTTAAAATTGGCCGGCTCCAGCATATTAAAATTAACCAGCATTAACTCCAGCATTTTAAAACGGTTTGTCTCTAACTCCGGCTTCAACTTAGCATTTATACAAAGTCACACTTTCTCAAAGATAAATGTTCTTATGGAATAATCATGGGGAGTCAGGAGGGAGCCTTTCCTCCAAAAATATATTTTACTCAGATAAAATATTTCTGTAAAATATTTGACTAATGACTTGACATTTGATTCACACTATTTGTGTAGTCTCAAAAATTGTTTGGTACTTCAGTAATACTAAAATATATATATATATATATATAAAGAAGTATATATATATATATATATATATATATATATATATATATATATATATATATATATAGTTATATATATATATATATATATATATATATATATATATATATAAATATATAAATAGCATATATATAGTTATATATATATGAGGAGAGAGAGATTTAAAGAGTATATATATATATATATATATATATATATATATATATATATATATATATATATATATATATATATATATATATATATATATATATATAAAATAATAATAATAATAATAACTGAAAACAGTTTAAAGTTATAGTCCAACTTACCCGATTTATTTTGAATTGATGTGAGAGACACGGGTGGCCCACATTTAGATTCAGAAAAGTAAATAAAGCCTTTTCTTCTATCAAACATCACACAAAAGCCTTCAAGTGCAACAGTTCCTGCAAAAGAATAAATAATATTTACATATAATAAATGTCCCTTCTGTAAGGTGAACTATTTTGTGTTACTCCACTAACACGGAAGTTTAAAGGACAACTGATAATTTTATCTTAAGGGAAAAAAATTCAGAACTTTAGGACAAAAACAAGAATAAAATACAAAATCTTCTTACAAAAATATTTTCAGTGTTCAGAGAAAAGTTTAATCCCTAACCTTGATACATTTCATCCCTAACCTTGATACAATTACTCATTATACACAGATAAACACGAAAATTCTTTGACTTTAAAATTCTTTTGTTTTTTAGTGCTAAAAACGAATCTGACATTTAAAATTATCCCTTAGCTCTTATTTTCATGAAAAATAAGAAATTCCGTTATAAATTAGTGAAAAATTCCAATTTGTTTTGCCAAAGAAATTCTGAGTTTAAAAAAATATTAGATGGCTACATTGATTGAACATTATTATACCAATTGACCTATTCTTATATTTTGATGATATAGATTTCCTTTGTTGTGCTTACAGAAACCTAAATTGTGCAAGTCCTGTAAATTCCCATAAATTAGCACACGTGAATCACGTTTTTCTAAATATTTCGCTAGTGTCAATTTCTATTTCATCTCAGACTTATTAAATTTGAAGGTATATGATTTACATATTCACATATATGATTTACATATGATTTAAATATGCTAAAAGCGAGAATAATTTTTGTTGTATGTGTGGTGAGGTGACCTTTACATCCCAGAAACGTGAAATTATTCCATTTAACCGATATTGCTGTTATAAAATAGGAGACCAAGATAAATCCTGGTCACCACATATTTGCTGTAATTCATGTGCAGAAAATCTCTATGGTTAGTTAAATAATAAAGTTCGGTCAATACCTTTCGCTATTACCATGATATGGCGAGAACCTAACAACTACGTAAGTGATTGTTATTTATGCAGGATGCCTCCTCTTCAACATGGAATATCGAGAAAAAAAAAGCGAACCATCATCTATCCAAATATACCATCAGCTATACGACCATTAGCACACGGGCATGATCTGCTTGTTCCTATCTCACCAAAACATTACGTCCTAAAGTCATTTGAAAATATGGAGGGTAGTTGCGAAGAACCCCCTAAGTTTTTGCAGTAAGATCCTAATTTTACACTAAAATCAACCTCGTCCAGTAATCCACGTAAAATTTTGGAAAATGAACTGAATGATTTAATTCAGGATCTGGAGTTACCAAAATATAAAGGTGATCTTCTTGTATACAGTCTTCAGCAGTAGAATTTCCTGGAATAGAAACCAACCGAAAGACGACCCCATTTTTCAAAATGGATAGCAACCTTGTTGCTTGCATCGATATAAATGGTATAATGGCATCTTTGAGAATGGAGCATAATCCACAAGAAACTGGAGACTTTTCAGACTCGTCTAAGTTAAACTTGAAAGCAATTTTGCTTTAAAATGAAAATTCACTGCCAGCTGTTCCTGTAGGTTACACAGTACATATGAAGAAAAGCTATGAAAATATGAAATTGCCTTTTGAAAACATTAAATATGAAGACCATCAATGGCAGAAATGTGGAAATCTAAAGGTTATTGACATCTTACTCGGAATACAGTTTGGGTATACCAAGTTTTGCTGCTTTCATATGCGAGTAGGGTAGTTGGAATAGACCTATGTCCTCGCACTACTAAAAAAAAGAAAAGAAAAAAAAACACTGGCCTGAAAGGAAACTGATGGAGCCTGAAAAAAAAGAATATTCAGTACACTCCCTTTGTTGCCTGCGATAAAATCATATTGATATGCATATTAATATAAATTAAACTCGGGCTAATGAATTTTGCGAAGGTAATGAATCGGAAAGAAGCTTTTAAGTATTTAGGGATCAAATTCCCGCATCTAAGTGATGCTAAGATCAAGGAGGGAATTTTTGTTGGCCCATAGATTCAACAACTGCTTAAGGACGAAGCCTTTATTTGGTTTGTTCAAGGGAATAAGAAAGCAGCTTGGAAAGGCTTCAAATTTATTGTTGGCAACTTCTTGGGGAATCGAAAAGCTAAAAATACGATTTAGCTGTTAATGAAATTCTGACAGCATACCGAGAATTAGGTTGTAATATGTTCAGGGATGTGGAGTAGGTAAAAAAACGTATGACCAGCTCCAAAGATATAACCTTTGGTCAGCCTGGATCCAGCTCCGATCCTAAAATGCAAATATTAGGTTCTTTATATAGGATTATAGTCAAATTGGGAAAAAATAAAAACCATGCACTGGTCACCTTTTAAGTGTTGATAATATAATATCCAGAAATAACAAACCATTAAAAAAATTTACTAAATTGATTATTCTCTGCAATACAAGATCAAACACTGTGTATTAAATGTTAATGATAGAAAGATTCATTAATCAAATTACAAAATTAGTGTTGTATAAATAAATTTAAAAAAAAAATGAAAACTGTGTAACTGCTAAAGTTTTTTAATGCAGTTTAGATAATTTTGATAATTAGTTTTCACTAAAATAAAGATTTTGATTCTTTTAAGTTTATATTCTTTCCAAGTTAAAATTATGTCGTATTATAAAAGTTTGTTAATAAGAACAAGAATATCTCCATCAAATATTTTTTTAAACATGCTCTTAAATCACATTTTATGATTTTAAGAGCTGAAAATAATGTCAAACAATAACTTCAGTTGAAGGAATGCAAACATGAAGTTGTAATATATCTCATAATTTCAGGGTACCTTTCTATTGCTTCTTCAAGATACATTTTTGAAACACGATCAAAGTTTTAAACTTCAAAAAATGATCCCAAACTTGTAACTATTGATTTATTCAGTGGACTAAGAGGAGCAGCATATAGTGTTGTTTCAAATTCTAAACGAGAACGTTTCACTTCTGTACCATGTTGTTTATCGAGAAGTTTTTCAAAATCAAACTCATTACTATCAGAAATGGTGGAAGGAAATGACGATGATGCAATATTTTCTTCAGTTTACTCACGTTCTTGCCCCGAGAACACTGGCTGAGACTGTGTATTTGTCATAACATAATTGGTGGGAAAATGTGGTTTAATAAAACCTAGATTAAAACATAAATAAGCGATGGCTAGTATTGCTCCAATTTTCATTACGATGTCTTTTCCCCATTCTATTGGTTTTGATGCCATAAGCTATGGTACCTTCTGCCTTGGAAAGGCAGTAAATCAAAGATTCCACACTTTTAAAAACTGACCAGGAGTTAAGGCTTCACTCTGAATTTTCTTTGTTGCGATTTGTGACTGGTATATGTTTTTCAGTCTTCTTACTTGGTCCCATATTACACCTGATAAGGTTAACTCAGGATTTACCATATCAGTTAACAAAGGTTTTAGTTATTATCATTAAATAAGAACTACTCCAAAGAGAGGACTGGCAAGGGTTGTTTTCCAGAAATAATCCTGAGGGAAAAATTAAAAGATGAAATTTAAAAAAAAATGTATTTAATAATAAATTAATACGATATAGGCATCATAAGGGAGCAAAATTACTTTCATCTTTATTAATTCCAGTATAGCTTTATGCCTTATATACTGCCAGTACTTCAGCGGGAATAGCTTGTGCATTGATTTGTGAAAAACTTTTTGGGAATAATGATGTGTCTTCTATCTCGTAAGAAGCCAACACACTGTGTATTCATCATCTCGGCAGTTAATGATATCCTCTCTGCTTCACTATTTTTATTTCTCACCATCATTATCGTTATTAGCCTCCCCTTGGATCCCCATAGACTGTGGTGGGGTGCGCAAGCATGCATGAGCATTTCTGGAGCAGTAATAACCGATAGCGGGGCCCCAACCCAAGCGACCACGACTCTTTTAGTCACTACATATGGGACAAACAACTTGAGGGAATTCTCCCACCCCCCCTAGGGTAAATTTCTTCTATGGTCTATTAAATAGCTTTAAAAATGCAGGAGAGTTGCAACTTCATTAAGTTTCTTTCAAATTTTCAATTTTTATTCTCATATCTTCTTTGATATTTTTGTCTATTAGTTTCAACCAAATACCAGTGCAGTCTGATAAGGTGTTGTTGTCATCCTGTCAAAGAATTCAAATAAACATACCATATGGTGCTAGTCTATTACTTGACTATTTTGAGTTGTTTCACTTGGCCTAATCCCATACTTTAATAATGAATGCTTAAGAGCTGAAGATGTGGCTGCTATCATAATCTCTATATTACTGGAGAGCGATTTGACTTATCAGTATCTTGCTCAGGCTTGTCATTCTCTTCATTCGAGTACTTATTATCATGAATCTTCGCTGACAATCCTCTTTGGCAGAATTGAAAGACACTTTTTACATCTTACCGTAGTAGATGATATTGTGGATTCCTTGGCCTACCATTTAATGGGTCAATAATACATTCTTTGAGCACAAGTATATAAGAGTTGGTGGAGGTAGAGATGGTGTCGAAGTGAAGAGTAAGATGGATTTTGTGTTGGTGAAGAAGGGGATGTTGAAGTATGCTATGGATGTTAGATCAATGCAGTGAGTTGGGGGTGGGAATATCTGACTAATATGTTGTTTAATGTTATAAGTTAGTGGGTTCATGGAGAGAGAGAGAGAGAGAGAAAAAAGAAAAAGAAAAGAAGTGGGAAGAATTAAGAGTGAGAACAAGATCATAAGGAAAAGTATGTGGGAGTACCTGCAAATAAATCAGTTGAATGTGAACAAGATGGGACTGAGCAAATCTGGACGCAAATGAAGGAAGTGTTTGGGAAGTGCGTGTGGGTGTGATAAAGTAGTAAGTAAGAATGTCAATAGCTGATGGTGGAATGAGGTGATGCAAGCGGTAAAAAGTTAAAAAGATGCTTAGTTGAATGTACTAAAAGCCAATGATGAAATTTAAAAAGAAAGGTATGGAAATATTTAGGAAAATATATATGTAAGAAAGGAGGTAAATGAAGAGTTTGTAAGGAGGATGAATGGGGACCTCAAGGGAATAGGAAACTATTTTGGAAGAAAGTACGAAAGGTTAAGAAATACGATAAGGTTAATCTATATAGAATAATGAATAGCGATGGTGCTTTCGTAACTGATGAGATGGACGTGAGTGGAGTCTGGAAAAGGAACATTTTGAAAATTTACATGACATTGGCAGTGATGAAGAGGTGATGGTGAATGTGTGTGGGTTTGATGGTGTAAGAAGTAGAGAGAAGGTAATAGGTATGGTGAGAAGGTTGAAGAATGGCAGATCAGCAGATAATATGGAAATACTGGTGAAATAATCAAGAAACTTGATATGGAAGTTGTGCAGCAAAGCGATTGAAAAGGGTGTAGTTCGGAAGGACTGAAGGAGGGGTTGATTGTTGAAGAACAAGGTGCATTAAAAAGTGTTAAAGGATGTATAGATCAAATTTTTACATTCAAGCAAACGAGAAAAACAAACTGTATTTAGCTTTCATGGAATTGGAACCGGCGTATGACATGATAAATAAGGAAACTTTGTGGCAGGTGTTAATGATATATGGTGGTAGGCTTTTGAATGGAATAAAAAGTATGTATCTTGATAGTGAAGCGTGTATAAGAATAAATAGAATAGAGAATGAAGGGCTTATTATAATAGAGTAAAAAAAGAAAAGGAAAGGTTGTGTTATGTCTCCATGGCTATTTAATTTGTATATAGATCCGGGTTCACACTGAAATTTTGAATTTGAATTCCCTGACTCTCCCTGACCAGCGTGTTCATTATTTTTGGCGTATAAAATATCTATTAATCATTATTGCAGCATATTTACTCAGTTCATATTAAATTATTGAAAATTTATTTCTTTAGGTTGGTGATCATCATATGGATGAATTTTAAAAAAAAATTTTTTTTTTAGTAATCGGCCTATACCTTCCCCATAGCCATCCAATGCACTCCTTTTTTATTTTTTCCAAAGTGTTAGTTTGATGAGCTAAAGAAAATAAATTAAAAACTTACTTTAATAGCCTATGTGAATAACGTCCACTGTGACACAAAAGTTCGAATTCGGTATTTGGATTAACTTTTTTTCTTCTCAAGCATCTGAATTTTTGATTTTATAGCGTCTTCTTCTGTCAAAGCTTTCAGTTTTAACATCTTTTTCTGCTCTTCAGGTTTATTGATCTGTATGGATAATTTTCTTTTTTCAACCTTTTTATTCTCTTCTTCTTTTTGGTTCTGTTTTGACTCTTTGAGACGTTCTTCATATCTCCTATGGGCAGCTCTTACATTTGTCAACATTTTTTGAGTGATAGGAACTTTATGAATACTTTTATGAGATCTTATAGCATTGTGCACTGTTCTTTGAGAAATCAGACTATGTTCTTTGAGATTCTCCACTAAAATTGCTTTATTTACAGAAAACCCTCCTTCCACTGTCGCGTTTCCATGCAAAAATATCAGTCATAATTTAAAAATTTGCCACAATTCCGCATAACATTGATTCCCAGGTACTATAGAAGAAAAAACTCATCAAGTCTCTTAGAAGGACAATCACCATCCAAAAATATTTTGAATTTTAATTCAAGGGTAGAATGAGCTTCACTGCAAAGTAGAGTGTATTGTGCTTTTGATTCTCAGCAACGAAATCTGTGATTCGGTTATTGGTGTACAATGCCTCTAGCAATAAATCAAATGTTTGTTTCCCCTTGTTCTGGCTGATGAAAAATTATACTAGGATCCAATCGGATTTACAATCGGTTGAGTATGATTAGAAGTTGATGGAATGGTATAATTTTCAGTGCACACACTTTCACTAATATTTGTATTATTAGAACACGTAACGAAAAAGTTTTTAATGGTTGACCCTGCTGAGTTTTGACTAAATTCAAATGAGTTTTTGAATATGAAACTTCGGCTTGGCGTCCATGTTAGATAGATCAAAGTTTTTTTTACACACCCTTACAGTATGCCTCAAACCATTTAGGTCCTTACCCAACTGTCTGATAAATTTGGTTCAGTTTGATGTCCCAACCACTGGTCGTTAAAGTTAGTTTTTATAAGTCATTTTACAAATAAATAATACCTCTTTTTCAACTGCACAAAATCCAAAATCACTTCTGTCAAACCTCAAAAAACACCTTCAAAAAGTATAAACCCCTAAAAAAGAAAAATATAAAACAGATTAAGTCATAAGTCTTACAGTCTAAAACATCCATATACCAATCACCTTCAATCGGAAGGACGAACTTGGAACAACCTCTACAGACAGAATAGGAAGAATAGTAGGTAAAAGTGAACTAAAAATAAAAAGAAACAGGATAGAAGTAGATTTAGGGAATGTCGTTCCTCGCCCATCCTTTTCAGTCACTTATCAAATACATCTCTTATTCCACAATTATACAGTAAGGAAAAAAATATATCAAAAATATGTAACTTGGTCCATGAATCATTCTTCATATGTTTTGAAATTTTAAAATATCCCTGACTTTTTTGGAATTTCCCTAACTTTCAGCATATCTTAACTTAAAACGTTTCCCTGACTTACCCTGACCATTTTTTTCCCCTGACTTTCCAGAAAGTGTGAACCCTGTAGATGGGACGATAAAAAAATTTAAAGTAAGGGTGGCAGGGGAGGTTTTCAGACTGATGGAAAGCGCAAGAGCGGAGGGGGCCTTGCATATTGTATGCAGATGATTATGAATAATTGTGTGTGGTAAATCAAAAGAAAGTTTGAAAGGATTGGTTGAGAGGTTTGGCAGTGTGTTTAAAAGGAAAGAATTTGAAAGTAAATGTACATAAGAGCAAGGTGATGGTGGTAGATGAGGTGAATCCGTAGTGTGAAATCATGTTGGATGGTAAGCAACTGGGGCAAATATCCGATGTTAATATTTAGGCTATATGGTGTATGAAAAGGGAACGGGTGATACCGAGTGTAGTAGGAATATGGTGATCTGTGGGGAGGTGGCTAGTGCAATTACATCTTTGGTGAATACAAGGGGGCTAAGTCTTGAATGTACTAGGGTTTTGTATGAGGGTATGATGTTACCGGTTACTATGGTGTGGAATTAGAGGTATAGATCTCAGTTACAGTCTGTTCAGATGGATAATCTTAGGGGTTGTATTACGTTTCAGAAAAATTGATTAAATTATAAATGAGCATATTAAGGAGTTGTGTGATGTGGTCATATGCAAAAGATGGGGTCTGTTGGATGAGCGGGAGTACAGTGGTGAGTGTGTTGGGAAGTGACTGGCTGGAAGAACAAAGAAAAATCAGTTTGAGTCAGTAAAAGTGTCTAAAGGAAAGGAATATTTGTAAGAGTGAGTGAGAAGAATGATTCATAAATCATAATTAAAGTAAATGACGTAGTTTTGTCATGGGGCATGAACCATGACATTGACAGGATTCCACAGTGGGTGACTGTCACAGTTTGAGAAGCATCTGGGCGGATTTTGATATCGACAATCATGCACTTTAGGGAGCTGTGGGGAGGAGGGAGGTTTCTTATTAGATTCAGGTCATGATCGACTTAACTATGGCTTTCTGGTGCATGTTTGCGCACCCCACCCCTAGTTCTGGGGAATCGAGGGGAAGATTTTTATGAGAAACGTGTCAATAACTCTACTCTATGTGGAATACCAAAAACAATTTTTTATCATTTAACAAGCTATATTTGCCCTAACTATGTTAGATTCAAATACAAATATAAAATATCTAAAATTATTATTTTACTTTGCTTACCAAGAACAGTGCCAATTTCTACTAACTCTATCCCTAAGAGCCAGCAGTCTTGATCCGTTCTGTTGAGAGCAGGACGAAGGTAAGACCTAGGGTGAAGCTTTATACCAAAATGTGTTTGTTCATCACGACTAAGATATATAGTGATAGAAGGAAATAGATCCCAATCCTGTAATGAACATTTTATAATATTCTGTAATAAACTCTTATCAATATATATCTTCTTCTTCTTCCTTTTTATTTCCCAAGATTGGGAGTAAGGTGCGTATCATGCATCGGAAAAAAAGCAGTAGAAGAATATGACAAAAGTCGAAAAAAGCCCTAGCCTTACTCCCCCACCTTGTTAGCCATTAATTAGTAAGAACTCGTCGGCAGGTTATCAAAAAATATCCACACCTAGACGGCTTCATGGGACCAACGGATGGACCTCACTATAGGTAGATCGTCAATGGTATAGGGTTCATCCTTGGCCCAGATGGGCCAAACCATACCCCTTCACAAAACGCCGCATAAAACGCCGCCATTCACTCCTGTTATATTCGGCACCTTTCTTCCTCGCCTTACCAAACTCCACATTTCTCTCCTTCGAAAACATTCGTTTACCAGACTCAATCCACTTTTTCTTCGGGTTCCCAGCCGGTCGATTCCCACTAACACAACTCGCCACAAGTACATCGTCTTAACCAACCGAACTACCTTCATTTCCTTTTCCACATGGCAAACGAATCTCAACAGTAGCTTTCATATTATTCCTCTCCTTACCCTTTTTCACACCACACAACTCTCTAATACGTTTCATGTCCTCATTTTTACCAATTTCTTCTTCTCACACCTATGCACAACCACTAAGATTGTTCCATTACTGACACATTGAACTTTAGATCTATACTTGCTTAGTCCAAGACCAAGTCCTCAACTACTGTCAATTATCAGCATGGTAAGCAAACATACCTCTAATAGAAGACTCCTAAGCACACTCAAGACTTAGTCCCTTTACATTCACAACATTTAATTGCACCAGCCACCTTCATGCCATTCACGAACTTCCAACTACACTCTGCAGTCTATCCGTCCTTCTCATCCAACATAACTCCTAAATATTTAAACTCAGACATTGCTCCAGCTGTCTCCCATACTAAACATAATCACACTGAGAGACTGTCCTCACCTCACAACCATAACTTACTGCTTATCCCACGTTTACTTTCAGGCCCTCTCCTTATTAACACACTCTGCAAAATTTCTCTACCATCCTCTCAAACTCTTCCGATTCGCCACAAAGAACCAAATCATCCGCATATAATAGGTAGGGAACCCCCATTTCTTAAGCAATTTCAGTGCTTCCATCATTCTAACACGCATTTTCCTGCCATCCCTTAACCTCGAATTCTTTCATAACCCCATGCATACACAAATTGAATAAGCAAGGAGACATAAAACAACCCTGTCTGTCTTTCTCCGCTATTAATCCTAAACCAATTCAACCATTGACACCATCTTATTCTTACACAGGCCTCACTATCGTCATACATACGTATTTGGATGTCCATCCAGAAGGCCTACCACGCGAACACCATATAATTCACTAACACCTGCCATAGAGCTTCCCTATTAAACCCTATCATACGGCTGTTGCAAAATCCATAAAACCTTAAATACAATTTATTCTTTTCTCTCATTTTCTCAATCTTTGTTTCAATGTAAAAATTTTGATCACACTATCCTCTACCACTGCCTAAACGCCACCTTGTTCTCTCACGCAATTCAGTCTTCAAGTCACTCGACGCGACTTTTCGACCGGAAAAATACCAGCATATACCGTTCCCTACAGCACTCATAAACTTATTCGCCCTATAAGATTTCTACAGTTCCCTCTATCTCCCTTACCCTTATATCATATATAGGGTACTATTAACTGCTCTCCTCCAATCCCTTGGGACTATACCCTCTATAAAACGCTTTATTAGTCAATCAACTTCCAAATCCAATCATCACCCCATCTCGCTCCGTTCTTGATCATGTTCACCAGTAATTTCATCTATACCTGCAGATTTAACCATTCTTTCAATTTTCCCACTCTACCCATTACCTCCTTCCGTTAGCTAGATCAACTTCATCTCCATCCCAAAATAACCTATTCCTGATCTTGCACCATCAAAACCCACACAGCATTCACTATCACTCTTAATTGACTGTAATATTATCAGATTTTCGACAGCGTGTTCTTCCACAGCTCCACACTTTAGGGGAAAGTGTTTGGGGAGCGGGGGTGTTTAATAAATTGGTTAGTTGTTGGGCGGGTTTTGAATGGTTATGCTGTTTGGTTAGATGGTATGGATATGGTGTAATCCATGACCTATTTGGGAGGGGTGCGGGGAATTAATAGTTGTAAGTTGTTGTATAGATATTGAGCTGGGTGAAGACGGGGGGGATTTTAGTCTTTGTCGAGGGGGATTGGAAAGAGAATTTGGTGACAAGGGTGAGTTGGATTACGAAGTTTCCTGATAGAATTGAGTCCCACCATCTCTCATGGTGTGTGGGAGATGGGAGATGGAGGTTTACGTCGTGGCAATATTGTATGGATTGGGGTGGTTTAGTGCAACCTGTGATAATTCTGAGGGCTGTTAATTTTGAGAGATTTGTATATTTAATGTTGTGTTCTGAATTTTGATGAGTGCTGGGGAACCATCTGGTTGAAGGCAGTAGTTAGAATTTGTTCTGTAGAGATTGTTTATAGGTACGTTAGTGAGGTGTGTGTTTCCTGAATACGCTGAAGTTTGGTATTGGGAAACAGGGTTCGGGAGAGGTGTTTAGGATTTCATTGAGGTTGAGGAAGTGATTTGGGTCGATGTGGGGGTAGAACGTCATATGAGTGTCGTAGGTAAGTCCTAATATTTTTGGGGTTTTGTTTAATAGAAGGAGGTTGTTGTTACAGGGTGATTATGGATGGAGTGGAGGCTTGAGGACTTAAGGGGATGGAGGATGGAGGACTTAAGGGGGGATGCGGTCATTCTGTTTGAGTTAGGAGGAATTTTTCTAATAATGTAGATATTCTTGGTATCGTTGTTGTGGGGCTGTTGTTTACGTCTGGTGTTGGGAAAATTAGAGACTGATGTCGTCTGCATAAGAAATAAGTTTTGGTGGATTGGGTTGGGTTGGGGTGAGCAGACTACTGCTCGGAGAAAAGTTGAAGGTAAAAATGGAGAGAGAATGCTCGCCTGTGGGAAAACGCGACGTTTTGTAATTTGATAGAATGGGAGGTTATTATATTATTATATATATTATAATATATATATATATCTATATATAATTTATATATTCTATATAATATATATATATATATATGAATATATATTATATAGTATATATTATATATAGTTATATATATATATATTGTACTATGTGATAGTATATATATATATATATAATATATAGTTATATATATATTATATAAATATATATATTATATATAATAGCCTTCTAATGATCAATAATATTGTATACAAAAAATACCTCTTCAAAAGCAGAAAAGCAAATTTCCTTTTTGCCACTCCAAAAATCATCGTCAACCTCAAGATGCGCATTAGTCTGTCTTTTCAGCTCTGACAACACAGAATAATATGACTGAAGAGAAAAAAAAGGGGGAAAAATATTACTCTATATATTATTATTATTATTATTATTAATTATTATTATTATATTATTTTATTATTATTTATTATTATTTATTTATTATTATTATTATACCCACCTTCTCTCCCCAAGACTGGGGGTAAGGAGCGTGACATGCACTAGAAACAGAAAAGTAGTAGAAGAATATGACACAAGTCGAAAAGCCTTACCGAACCCTTTATACCTATTAGTGAGAACTCATCGACTAGTCCAGAAAATTCACCCTAGAGCTTCAACGGCGACTGCGACGGACGTTCACTATGGCATCTCGTCAAAGTAGTGTTTATCCCTTGGCCCAGGTGGGCCACAACCAAACCCCTTCACCAAACCCCGCTATTCACTCGCTATTATGCACCTTTTCTTCTCGCCTCTCTGCCAAACCAACATTTCTCTCCTCAAGTGGCATTCCTTTATCTGAGCTCAATCCACCTTTTTCTTCGGTCTCCCAGCCCGTCGGTTCCCAACACACTCACCCACTATACATCCGCTTACCAACTGACTATCATCCATTCCTTTCCACATGACAAAACCATCTCAACGTATCCTTTCGTTTTAATCCCCATCACTTACTTCCTTTCATTCACAAGGACACAACTCCTAATACGTTTCATTCCTCATTTTTATCAAATTCTCACAACGCTTAACACGCCCCTGAGATTGTCCATCTGAACACAATGTACTTTAGATATCTATACCTCTTACTCCAGACCATAGTCTCACTACTGTACAATAACACAGGTAACAACAACCCTCATGAAGACCTTAGTCACTCAAGACTAGTCCCTTTCATCCGACCAAGGATTTAATGAACCAGCCACCCTTCCTGCCATTCAAACTTTCCTACTACACCGTGATCATCCGTTCCCTTTTTCATAAAACAATATATCCCTAAGATAGTAGAACTCTAGCACACTGTTCAGGCTCGCTCACCATCTAACATAACTTCACACCGAGGACTGTCCTCACTCACAACCATAACCTTACTCTTATCTATGTTTACTTTCAAACCCCTCCTTTTACACACCCTGCCAAATCTCTCTCAAACTCTCTTCAGATTCGCCACAAAAAACTCAAATCATCCGCATATAATTCTCCATCATTCTAATGCCATGCCCTGCCACCCCCACCTCTAATTCTTTCATAACCCCATCCATATACAAATTGAATAACCAAAGAGACATAACACATCCCTTCCTCACTCCGCTATTATTATTAAAACAATCACTTTCGGCTCCATTTATTCTTACACATGCTTCACTATCGTCATACAAACTTTTGATTCCATTCAGAAGCTTACCACCAGCACCATATATTACTAACATCTAATATCTATATAATAATATTAATTTTTTGACTCTTTTGATCAAACAACAATGTAAAAAGCAAATTTGGCGAGCTCTGATCGCCCATAGGGAAGCCTGGCGGAGCGTAGAGACGTTGCTTGCATTAATTATTATTTTAGTTTGCTCTGGGCTAAGCTCTAGCTTATCTTATTTTAATATTTGCATAAATTTTTTTAATGTTATTTAAATTAATATTTTATGCTAGATAAAGTCAATGAAACTAGCCAATGTCTAAAATTTCCCATTAAATAATGGCAGATTGATTTGTGACATTCAACAAGGCTTACTTAATCATTATATCTACAACCATTTAATATAGGTATATTTTAACACTCAGTAACAAAGTCAAAAGTACCTTGGAAGATAATTGAAGATTTGAAGTTCCTGAATCAACAATAGTTTTAGGTGTGTTAAAATCTGTGCAAGGAATTTTCACTTGCTTGTTCCCTACTCTGATACCCGTTATTTCAATTTCATAGTACCATCGATGCTTGATAAGTGTAGAGTACTCAGTTCTCGAACAAATACTCTTAAAATTACCTATATATATATATATACTCTATATATATTATATATACATATATGATATATATATATATTATTATTATATATATATTATATTATATATATTATAGTATATATACTAATATATATATATATATAAAACACAGTTCTAAAACATATAATATATATATATATATATATATATATATTATATATATATATATATATATATAATATATATATATATATATTATTATAATATATATCATAGTGATATATATAATATAAGGTATGATATATATATATTTATATAATATATATATATATTACGGTATAATATATATTATATATTATAATATAATTACAGTTATATATATATATTATATATACTTATATAGTTATATACGGTTATTATATATATATATTTAGTTATATATATATATATATATATATAGTAATATATATATATCTTATATATCATATATATAGTTATATTATGTATAATTAATCATTCCTTTTATGTTTTAATATAGTAAGTATATTATATATATATATACAGAGGTGGGGCATCTTTCTTCAAAAAAGTAGTTCCGGTGTAATCGGTTACTTCCGATTACTCGGAAAAAGTATGTTGCGTTAATCGTTATAGGCCGTTTTCTTTGAAAAGGAAAAAGTAACGAAGTGCGTTACTCCGGTTACTTTTAGCTTTTCAATATGACATTTAATGTACGTGTATCTTAGGCATTTTATTGTTGGCTATATTTTTAATTTTCAACTTATCATATTATAAAAAACTATACCCTCATGTAGGACCTATGCGCACTCAGAACTTAGTTCCTCTTTGGGCATCACACAAACGATATAAAGTTGCACCAGCACCTTCCTGCCATTCACAGCTTTCCTACTACAGTCTTACTCTGCATCATCCGTTTCCCTTTTCATCCAAACATTACATCTAAATATTTAAACTCAGACACTTGTTCCAGCCTGTTCACCATCTAGCATGACTTCCCACGAGGACTGTCATCGCCCCTCACACCATAACGCTTACTCTTATCTCCGTTACCTTCAAACATGCTCTTTACACACACCCTGCCAAAATCTTCTACCAATCTCTTAAACTCTCCGATTGCGCCAAGCAAAACGCAAATCATCACATGTAATAGTGATAGGGCATGGTATGCCACTTCTTTCCATTCTCACATCATGTCTATCTAACCCGAGATTGTGGAGTCGGGAGTCGGAGTCCGCGGAGTCGGGGAGTCGGTAATGTTTTGAAGAGAGAGTAGTCGGCATGTCCGGAGTCGGTACATTTTTGAAGATGTGGAGTCCCGGAGTCGGAGTAGGAAAAATTTTGCAACGACTCCACAACCCTGATTCTAACACGCATCCCCCTGCATTCCCTCTAATTCTTTCACATCCCCATCCATATAAAAATTTGAATAACAAGAAGTAACACATCCCTGCCCAACTCCGCTATTAATATTAAAACATTCACTTTCAACTCCATATATTCTTACACACTCATACGCTTTACTATCGTCATATAATCTTTTGATTCCATTCAGAAGCTTTACCACCAACACCATATATAATAAACTGTGCCATATGAGCTTCCGTATAATTCATGTTCAATTCGCTCGTTTTGCAATACAAAAAACCTAAATTACAATTTATCTCTTCTCCTCCCTCATTTTCTCAATCTTTTTTTCAATGTAAGATTTAATCAACACATCCTCTACCACTTCTAAGAGCACCTTGTTCTTCACATGCAGTCCTTCAAGTCACTCGACGCATTCTTTCGACACAAAATATAAGTATAATATATCTTCCCTATCTACACTTAATTAACTATTTCCCTATAATTCCTACAGTTTCCTTATATCATTTTCCCTTATATAAGGTACTATTCTGCTTCTCTCCAATCCCTCGGAACTATGCTCTCAATAAACATTTTGTTACACAACTTCCAAATCCATCAATCACCATCTCGCCTCCGCTCTTTGATCATTTTTATTTTAAAGTAATTTCAGCTATACCTGCAGATTTATCAATCTTCAACTTTTTCGCTCTACACATTACCTCCTCCTTACTAGTGGACCTCATGCCCAAAATACCTATTCCTTGGACCATCAAACCAACACATTCACCTATCACCTCTTCATTACTGCCAAGGTTATGCAGATTATTGAAGTGTTCCCTCCACATCTAGTTACATTCATCTCATCAGTTACGAAGAGCACCATCCCTATTCATTACTTTATGCAGATTTGGTATATCTTATATAGTATATATATATATATATATATATATATATATATATATATATATATATATATATATATGTATATATCTATATATTATATTATATGTGTATTATTATATTAATATATATATATATATACTATATATAATATATATATATATATAAATATTAATATATATAATATATATATATATATATATATATTATATATATATATATATATATATAATATATATATTATTATATATATATAATCTATATACTACTAATATATATATACTACTTATATATATTATATATATATCACCGTATATATATAATTATATTATATATAAATCAATGAATTTATTATTTAAATGTAACTCAACCATTTTTTTAATTTATAAATTAAAAAAGGGGAAAAAATTTAAAATTTCAATGAATACATAAATAATTTATATAATTTAAATTATATGTAATTTATATATATATATTTCTTTATATATATATATATATATATATATATATATATTCTTTCTTTTTTCTTTTTCTTCCTCTCCCAGGAAGAATTCTTCATCCTGTCAGCCGCCCAAGCATCTTTCTCCAGACATCCCTCTCTTGCACTATTACTCTTCTTTAGCACTCTCATTTTCGGTAGCTGACAACTTTCCAGAGAGTCCTCCACCGATTTCGCCCATCCTTCTTCGGTCTTCCCTTGGTCTTCTGCCTCTGGTGTCCATTCCCATATTCTTTTCGGCATTCTGTTCTCCTGCTCCATCCTCTCCAGAGGTCCCCACCATCTCAATCTTCCCACATCCATCTTCAGTATAACTTCTTCACCCCTATATCTTCTCTAATTACTTCATCCTTATTCTGTCTCTCCTACTCTTTCAAATCATAGTTCTTAATACCCTCATCTTCTCCGCCGCTTGTTATTCACTCTCTCTCTTTCGTTGTTGTCCATGTTTCCGGTCCGTACAGCAGTGTCGGAGTCAGTATACTGTTAAAATCACTTTTTTAACGCTCTAATTCCGAATGTTTTCTATCTTTCATCATGGGGAATACCGCTTTCATAACTAATCCATACCTTTCCATTCTTCGCGTAATCTCTCCTCACTTCCTCTCCTTCTGTTAAAACATTCTCCGAGATAATTGCAGGTAATTTACCGGCCTTCACCTCCTCCCCTCTCACCACCATCCTCATCCCTCCTCATTTCCTTAAGGTTATTGTTAATACTCTTTCTGTACGTTCCCCTCCATCCCTGCTTCCTCAACTTCTCCGCAAGACAACTCCACCACCTCCCCGAATCGTCTCCTCTCTCACCTCGCTCCAACATGCCAGATCGTCCGCATAATGATATTACCGTTCCTTCAAATTCTACTAGTCTCTTCTCACTTCCCTTATCACCCGCTACGTGTATATATATATATATATATGATATATTATATATATATATATATATATACTATATATATATATATATATCTATATTATAATAGTATAATATATATATATATATATATATAATATCTGCATTATATATTATGAATTTGCGCTGTAGTATATATATACGTATAACTAGTATAATATATATATATATACTTAGTATAATATTAGTAGTGTATAGTGGTAATATATGATAGTATTATTAAAAGGATTTTTTTAGCTTGATTGGGGTGGTCAATTGGCTATGTACAGTTCAAAGAAAGTCGAATCAAAATTAACGGACTAAAAATAACGGAGAAAAAAATAACGGAACTTATTAGGAGCGTTACATGAAAGAAAAGTAACGAGTCCGTTACTCCGTCGAAAAACTTGTTCCGTTAGTAACGGAGTAACGGAATAACGGATTCGTGCACACCTCTGTTATATATATATATTATATATCTATATATATATATATATATATATATATATAATATTATATATATATAATATATTATATATTATATATATATATATATATATATTTACTATAATTATATATATAGGCAAGAATTAAAACTTGACTGCGACACGTTGGTGGCGCTGGTTTGGATAGCCGGCCTTAAAGTCGATTTCCTGTGGTCCCCCGTGTTACCCCTGCATAGTATATATAAAGCACGTTAAAAGGTAAGTTTATATATATATATATATATATATATATATATATATATAATATATATATATATATATATATATATATATATATATAATATATATATATATATATATATATATATATAAACACAAAAAAATACATTCCTTTTTTTTCTAACTTTTAAGAAATTATATAAACATTCCAATATAAACAGAAAAAATATTAATCATATTAATAAAAGCTCATTATAAATAATAAAGGCGCATAAAAGTTGAATAATAATCTATTTAAAGGACTTTTTAAAAATATTTACGTACCTACAGAAATTTTCGCAAAAATTGTTTTCCCCTTGTTTGTATAATCTGTGGGACCACAATAACTCGACTACAGAACCTGTATTGACATCT
>JABUQX010041882.1:0-19131 GCA_015478945.1 Trachelipus rathkii
TATAAATATAAGCTAAAAAGAAGCATATAAATGGCACAAATCAGAGCAAATCTGGCACTAAGGCAATAGTGCTAGGAGCCCAATTAAATGGCTCGAATTGGAACACCTAATAATAGATTCAAAGGCTATAGAAACAGCCGTAGTTTATGGAAGAACACACTACTTATGCTTGCCGCTAGAAACTTAAAATAAGTACTTTAGATAAGATGGATGTCATACGCACCCATAAGTGGAAATTTCATGGTGTAGCGATGATGGTGGGGATACAAACCAACCCACTTGCTCGAACAATATTGAGCGTAGCTTACATGGTTCAGGTGAATGCATCTGGCCATGATATAAAGGTGAATAATGTGGTATTGTGGCCTAAAGGCCCAGCCGATTAAATTTTTATAAGTTTAGGAAGCATAAAGAATATTTTGAAGAAATTTAAATCACCATTATATCGATAAGATTTATGAACCCAATCTCGTATACTCGATTGGAATATTAATCACATTTTTGAACATTAGTGAATTTTAGGATCATTATGAACTTCCACATAAAATGATTTCTCACTATAATTTGGAGAACCCGCTGACTTAAAATGCTCTACGACATGTGAACATGTCGTAGAGCACTAAGCTATTAGATGCCGCCTATACAATACAGTAGTCTTTCCAGGCGAAGGGGATCACGAAGATTGATTCCAATTTGCAGAATATTATCTGACCAGGTTCAGACAAAGATTAATTCTGTCCCACCGTTCGCTCACTCACTCATTCGACTGAGAATGAGCGTAACTTACAAGGAAAAGGTTAATTCTGTTCCGAGCTTACTCATTCATTTAAGTGAGAATGAGCAAAGCTTATAGGATCACAGTTGGATCAAAAGAACTGTTAGATCCAACCTCTCTGATCAAACCAATATCTTGATCGTGATGGAGGAGACAAAGGAATAGTGCTACCATTGTAATCGATTATGGTCATAATATTTATATGTAATCTCAGAAATGAGGATATACAATAGTATATGGGAATAAGTTTGAGAGGAATGAGCTGTACAGGATACAATAGCCACGCCTTTACTGTATCACACATAATCATCTACTCAATAGTTGCTACACAATACAACTATTGGAATAAAGATAGTATAATGTCAAGAAGATAGATGCGGAAACAGGCAAAGCTCGCAATAAATGCGTCGATCAATTATTTTTTTCTGAAATATGCATCTCACAGGAATCTATTGGTGTAAGAACTAGTATGGACAGAGTCTACAACAGTAAACTCAAACATACTATATATATATTTGGGGAACATTCCTACGCTCGTTGCGAGAAACTTCTAAGGAACTTAATTTAACTTTTCTATATATTGATACATATTATCTGAGTCAATTTTTTTTTGAAGTAAAGTTGTTCTTAATATCTATTATAAAACCTCAACATGGAATTACCCATCTACCGGCGCATAGTCAAGGAGTAGTAAAAGTACGACCCAGCAAGAATATGCCGCAGGGAAGATTGCGAGAGTACTAACAAGATCGAAAGAAAAGAAATTCTCCGCTAACATATTCTCCGAGTCGGAGCCGAGCGGAGGTACCTGAAATAAAACCACGCGCGTTCGCATGCAGAGACTAAGAGACGACACGAATCAAACTAGAAATGCCGAGAACCGCTGCGTCAGTCTCAATTGCGTATGAGTCTACTATCCTGGGTGTCCCTGACGCTGGTGAGCTCTCACTGCACCTGAACCATAGACCTCGCCTTCCAGCTTATTCACATTCACACTTACTAGAACGCAGAGATATGATATCGTCCTCCTCGCGCGCGCCACCCGTTCCCATCTAGGAATTCTGAATGTAAGAGGCTCGTTCCCGCTTAGGAAAGAATCGCATGGCCTGGACTAGTTCATTTATTGAGAGCAACCGTAGGAGAATTTGGTGAAAAAAGAGTTATGAGGAGCTCTTTTTTTTATATGAGAGGAGAGGAACACTTGTTTTGAGAGTTTTATATATTAGTTGCGAGGTACTGATCCAGCCGACGGGGATCGCAAAGAGAGAGAGGGGAGAGAGAGAGACACTCTTCTCCACACCACGGACGAGGGATATGGTTCCCAGAGCAGGAAACCCCTCGACACGCATGCCACACACAGGAACCAGAGAGAGCGCGATGCGCGAGAGAGAGATCTGAAGACATTCAGCTCCGTGAGGGGAGGATTAGTCCCTCCTCGTAACGACTCACGGGAGAGGACACACCGAGAGAACTCCCGACATCCTGTCATCTTGCGGTTTAACCCTAGGATTCACTACTTCTTCAGTAAGTTAAGATGAGTAACATACACATAGAATAATTTACATCTCCAAAAACAAAAAAAACATATAAATAAGAAAACAATATATAACTAAAGAGAAAGATTAATCCATATATGTGATGAGAATTTTGAGGCAACTGATTTGACACCTACATAAATACTCATAACAGAGACTATGTTGCTACTTAGTAGAGAACTGAGAGATGTACATAGATTCAGGACAATACTGCGCAGATATAAGAGGAAAATATTGCTGACCTATAAGTTAGGCTATTGCAAACAATTCAATACTGCTAGAGTATTTATTATAAGGTATATAGAACATACTTTAAATGGGTCATTTTGGCTATTCGATAGTTCTTAGAAACATTCATTATAAATAAATGAGCCACAACCCCCCAGTCATGCAATAGGTTTATAATATGAGATACAAATTAGTGACATCACTAAATATGAAAAAAATAAGAATATAAATGCAGGTTATAAAAATAAAGAAGACACATGATAAACGAACGTCATGATCATACTAAAAGAATAGGAGCAATATGAAAAATCATATAGAAAATAGCCATAGTTTTAATAAATAAGCACAGAAAATATATCCTAGAAACATGTCACAATAATATATTAGTAAAATAAAGGAAGATATACATTAAGGACCTAACATTAATATTTAAAAGAAGATATATCAGTAATATACTAGGCACATTAAAAGATGCAAAAGTACATAATAGAAAAAGCACTTATAAGGCACTGAAAGATAGATTACTTCACGAGAATAGAAATCATAATAATGTGAGGAAACATCGAAAGTAATAAAATGTATTTATGTTGAATAAAAACAAGATTTTACGTCTCCTAAGAGTAATATCATGGAGAAGTTCATAGTCTTTTTCTATTAGGTCAAATGGAAGAGATGTATAATAATTTTAGAGTTTGAACGCGAATAAAAGAAAATTAAGAGAGAGATTTCGTAGCGCATAAAACTACTTTACTCAATGAAACAGATAGATATGTAGCTCAATTGAGAGAGTTAGCACAAATGTGTTATCTTAAGTCAATGAGATATATAAGTACTGTAATATTATATGAGTAAAAATAAGAACTGTATCTGAGATAAAGAAATGAAATACCGAGTAGACCAAGAAACTAAAAAAGTTATATAACCTCACTAATATGATTATATATTATATATTATATATATATATATATAAATATATATATATATTATTAGTTATTATATATATATTATAAATACTATTATAATATCTATATAATTGTGTTGTTGTGTGTGGTGGTTCGTAAGGACATAATTTGATAAGATTCTGTAACTAGTAACAACACTATTGGAAATTTAGTGACGTTTTTGATTTTTTGCGACGTTTTTGAGTCAATCTAGCGCTACAAGCTGAGTTGTTGAGTCATATCATGCGCGACTGACTCTATCTCTCTCTCTCTCTCTCTCTCTCTCTCTCTCTATTATATATATACTAAATAAATTATATACTATATATATATATATATATATATTATATATATATATATATTATATTAGTACTTATATATATAAATATAATATATATATATATATATATTTACTATATTAAGGTATATACTATTATAACAAATAATATCTTATTATTAACAAATAAAAGTTACCTTATTGAGTTTGAAAATGATGAATAGTTTCAAAGAATTTTATGAAACGCTCTTCTCTCGAAAATTTTTTGTTGAAAAGGTAACCGGCTAGATATCCCACTAAATTTTTATTACTTCTACCTCTGTTAGGTAGTTGTGATTTGACCTAAAAATTTAATGAAATAATGTAATCGTTCGTAGCTTAAGTTAAATTTGGTTAAAGGGCAAATTTTAGTTTGCAAGGTTAGGTACGTTAAGGCTCTGCTACTAACCTAGGTATTAAAACAAATAAACACCCTACACACCTCAGAAAACTTGTTTCAGGAAGTTATACAAAGTAAAGATATTAAAAACCTTCAGTAACTGCTCATGCCCATTATACACTCTGATTGAAAAACAACGTAATTACCTTAAATATTGATTGCGAGACAACTGTCAGGTTACAGTAAGGAAAACCTTAGAAACTTTCAGAATTATACATCTGATCAAACTATACATATTGATCAAGATCAAAAGAATGTTAATAATTGCTAAAGCATAGAGAAAGTTTTGCTAGGAAGTTCAACACGATACAAATATAAGAAAACTCATATTAAGAATCATAGAAAAGATTCTGAAATTAAATTTTTGGATTAATTGTGATGAAAATATTTAAAGCATAACAGTGTAATAACACAAATAAAAGCCTAGAACATCACACCACATCGTTAAAAGGATCATCAGAACTTACCAAACTCATACTGAAATTTGACATTGTAAAGAGATATGAGAGAAGGAGCTAATTTTTCTTCTAAATATTGAACTTTAATAGTATTACTTGAAATACGCAGCAACGTCGATAAAATAATATGGATAGATAGATCTACATCGCGCAATACTGGCGAAAACATAGAGAAACCGATAGCTACAGATGACAACAAACTTTCTCTCAATAAAACAACTGACCCATATATGCACATAAGATTTTGAAAAAAGAGCTACACAAGATTAGAAAATTCGTTTTTAAAACTCCAATATCGTAAAACTGAGAGAGAGTTATACTGTTTAAGAGAGAGATCGAGAGAGAACACACGCAGAAGTGATAAGAGAGAGGTACCGAGAAGCACTGATTGGAGTTGAGAGAAGATAGATAGTTCTGATGATAGAGAATAATAAGAGTAAGAGAATATAGAGTAATAGTAGATGAGAGAGAGAGAGAGAGAAGTGAGATGAAGAAGATGTAGAAGTAAGATATGAAGTAGATAGAGAGATGAAAGTAAGAGTAATCAACCATCTAACAAAACTCAGCAGATACGAGCCTGATATAAAATAAGATTGATACTATTAATATATCAATAATAAATACGTTTGACCTTCACTATAAATATATTATATATACTTTACGACCTATTATTGAGGATATATTAATGTTATAAGTACAATAGATATTAAATGGTAAAATACTAACATAAATATGCTAAAGCAGTAAAACTATAAGTTTACTAAAGGTAATTAAAAAGTGAAAATAAGAATATCGGATACAGGACAAGAGGTAAGTGAGTACACCAGTAAGTGAATAACCTGGTGTATCCCACTATGTATAAATTTTAGACAGAACATCTTAGGAAAAGAAGGATGGGAACTATTAAATAAAGAAAAAGTTGATTCTTAACTATAGCCTTTAAGTTCATAAAAAAGACATCTAATATAAAGTGCTAAATATCGGAAGAAGATGCATGGGGAAAGCATTCACTTTTCTAAATTTATCTAACTGTAAGAGTTCTAATTCTACCACTCTTACAGTTGGATCAATTTGGAAGAAGGAAGTGTGACTACAATGATTAAGAACAAAATCGCTGATTAGCAAAAAGAAAACCATTATAAAAGGTAAGAAATTAAGTTTCAACAATAAGTATGCACAGAGAAGGTTGAAAGCTGAAGTAGTATACCACTCCAACTCATGGGATTCTAATAGAATTAAATCTAGTGTACCGAAGTTGAAGTCGCATATATCTTAAAACTGCATCTTAAATGAATATATAATTTAAATAGCTAATAAGTAAGGAAAACATGAAACATATTTTAGTCATCAAACTAAAGAAGATACTCGTCTTGTAAATTAACAGAGAAGAATGTCTTCTATAGTCGGATGATTAGAAGTAAGCATAATATGCGGAAAAACTTTCAATAAGTGAACAAGTAGGAAACCACGAGTGATTCCGTAAATGGTTACCCATTCTAATTTAATAAGTTTTATAAATTTGAAGACAAAATATGATAAAATACAACCCTTACACATTAGTAATCTATTTCGCAAATGATCGAACGTACAAAATCATCTTGTCATGATAATTTATTTCCTTAATTGAGATACACGTAATACACCATAAATAATCAGTGTAAATCATAATGAACACATAATTCTCATTTTTACAAAATCATATTTGATCACTAACCCACGATGGCACGTATTTAGTATAAGCCTACATTATGTCATCACTAGCTGATATTAACGTATCACCTATGAACTTAGTCAAGATTGCATACCAAATCGACATTTCGGTCAAACAAGATTACAGACATACCACCACATAATAATTATAATTTAGTCAATACAGATTATCTGTAATTTTAATATGTATGAATGAAAGAGTTGAAATATTAACACACCACTTGAACACAATCAAGCAAATTCTAACTCATTTAGAAATTTATATTTTTTAGTACTAGTTACGAAAAGGTCACATAATGATAAAACTATTAAAGTTAGTCTGACCAAGATACCACGATTTTTTATTGTTACAACCTTCGTTAGAGTAACAACATTCAAACACTTCGCGTTTAACGTAAAAACTCTTACATGTAAGTTACACAACAGTAACACTAGTACACATGCATACATTCATGCATTCATAAATATAAGGTTAAATATACATAAACACGTATGCACGAAAATACACCTATGTTAATTACCACACGACAATGTGTACTTTATTCAATAACTGACCAACACACACCTATGTAAGGATTAATATATATACATAGCACTCATGTGTATGCTAAGGTTTAACTATCAATAATATTTATTTATTTTATTTATGAAAAACACAGAGAATTTTATTCAACAATTGATTTCATAGATATAAAGAAATGTACATATATTGTATGCATAAGGAGCATATACACAGATTTTTATTGATTAATATACATAAATACATTTTTTATTATTTCTTCTTACACACCATAAGGTCAATGTTAATGTTAAAAAGATACGTCAGTACAACACCCATTAATTGGTTTGATATAAATGATATGTACACACGCGATTATGTGTACATAAAACAACACACAATTTCAGTTCATTTTCATGAATGTTTAATCATGTTTAGATGCATAGATACACCTAGTATTTTTAATGCCTAATTTTATTTAAATGAATTTTCCATTAATTTATATCAATATTAATAGCCATGCTAGATAAAAGGTAAAATATGAACCAGAAAAGCTTCCCACACTGGTATTCTATTGATGCATGATTTTGATAAAACATATTCATTATTTTTTGAGTAACCCAACATTAAAGGTGTAAAAGATGATTGAAAGCAATAATGTGGAAAGAGGAGTATGTCGTTGTGAAATACAAATTTTAGACAATATATTTCCCATTTCATAGCATCCATAGCAACATAGGAGATCATCATTTTAATTAGTTTCCAAACACAATTTTATTAATTTTATTAATTTTGGTAATAAGTATGTAGCAACATTATAATTAAGTATACACAGCAACTGGAATACCTAAGAAAACTTAGTTGAAATTTTATTTTTTTTCTAATAGGGAATTTATTATTTTCTGTTAATTTTTTCTCTAATTATAATGCCAATTTTTCCAACAGGATTTTGCTAAAGTAAGTATACAAGCAGAGAACACTGATATATTCGATATGTCACCGAATTTCCCTTTGGATTAAATCATTTTCCCAAGGTAATGTGATTCACCAGTAGCAGACAGGTATTGACAATGCTTGTTGCTGATGAATTAACCTATCATGGTGAAGAACACCACCACTCACCGATTTATAATGAAACGTAATTGAACTTATCCTCAAAACATAAATCGATTTTATTATATCATATTAGAGTAGCAAAAATGGATTTATTTCCATTCCATACAATAATAAAAGTTAAAATAAGTAATGAATTTCTGATTGAACATTTGAATATCTTACAACATATAATTTTGTTATATTGTCCCTGTTCGAATAAAACTCATGAATAAAAATATGAATAGTACTCTTAAAAAATTTGATAAATTTTTAACATTGTCACTGTCAATCGAAACCATTGTAATTTATAAACCATATTACAAATTAAACATTTAATATCTCCCACCTTCCAAATTTTATAAGTAATAAGTTCAAATGTGAAATTTAGGAAAAATCGTACTTTTCAAGAGCCTTATTATATTTCCAAAGTTATAAAATTATAGTTACAATATTACAGACGGCCGTGAATGATCAAAAATTTTGATAAAAAAAAAAGATTTTTTCTAATAAAACGAAATATGGAGGAAAAGGATTCGAGAATTTAATTTTTATTTTAGATTATATTCAAGCGAAGGCTAGAAACAATTATTTTATTAAAAATGTCTTTTGACCATTAAGCAAATATTTGGTATATAAAACAAATATTGATATATTTTCATTTAAAAAACCACACGTCTCACTGAAATGTTAAGCTATCATATCCACTTAACTCCTGTAAATTTCAAGCTCTTAATAAATTTCACAACCTTTATTCCTGTTCTATCTATTATTAGCTATAAATAGACTACTCTTATCAATATATTGTAACAAACCACCCAAATTTATAAATATTTCTTATCAATTGAAAATTATCAAAAATATTCGTTTAATATATATACTCTCATATTTTTGAAAATGAAGCAACAGAATAACTTTCCAAATGTTTAATATGAAAGTAAACAAATATATATGTAACATTCACATACTTCTACTCTAGCACTGGTAACAAACTCTAAAAGACAATTTCGTATTATATGTGAACAATATAATTATGACGTTCTTCATGGGAACAATACATTTACCTAGTTTAACTGATAAATTTGTAATTTTATATATCTAAAAAATCACATGGCGCTATTTTCACAATCTAAATAGATTAATTCATTTTTTCAGCCGGAAAAACAGCAGAGATATTATTGGTTAATACGAAGGATTATACAATCAACACGAAGGAATTTAGAGAATATTTATTGATTGACATAAGGAAAATATCTTCCTTGTTATTAAACTATGTCATATATAAAACAAGCTGTACAATACGTTCTAATAAGGAGCAACCTCTCTACACATTCCACATAGCATATCAACTAGAAGTGCTTACTTATTTTACAGCATATATCTTTCTTATATGTATAGATCTGTCGATTTCAATGAGAAAATCTAGATGATTCTTGTTTTTTCAAAATGACCGCTGAATTTTAAAGATAAATATATTACACGATTAAAAAAATCCTAATTGTAAATAATTTTCCTTTTACTACAAATAAATTATGTATTTTACATCATAAATAGCTTTTGATGAATTATATATGGAATGAACCATAAAAGTCTTCCTTTGACTAAATTTAATGTAGGTTATATAAATAATTTTAAAATATTTATGTTTCAATTATTGATAGTGAAAATTTATATATTAAGTGCACTAATTAATAAGGGGGGAGATTCTGAAAAAGCCGAGCGGTTAGGCTGTAAATATTCTAAACAACGATCAGATTGTTTTATAGAATAATCCATGAAATAAATAATTATTATAATTGATTTTTTACTATTAAGAACACTATGGAGATTAATTCTCATGTATTTGACAATATAATGCACTTTATGATTATCTTAATATGCTTTCTTAATAATTTTCTTATATATTAACACACGAAGATTCATATGTATTCGGCGCAATAGAATATTTTATTAGTATAAAATATTCTTATTATAAAGAAACGTTACAATGTGATGAGAATCTACGTGCGAATAATAAATTCACACAATAATGCATTGCTTTTTGCTGCTGACGCCAGGTAGGTGGCAGTTTGAGAAAGAATAATTCTGCACTCGGGATAGCCAACCAACTCTACAGCCTGAAAGCAGGGATGCTAGCCTGCACGAAAAGCTCATATTATTTTTGTGTTCTCATATCATGAGCCACTGATCCTAAGATATACTCAAAGCAAAATAACCTGAGGTACACAAAACTTCAAAGATATTAAAGGTATTTTTAACTAGTGTATGATAACCAATTATCACATCTAATTAATTAAAAATTTAGAGCGATCAAATGAAGAGGTCACATAAAGTTCATTATTATTGTGGACTCAATTAAATAATTATTTAAGAAATATAAAATTATTTATCATTTATCGAATATATATTTTTGAACGATCGATATCATAGTTTAAAGGATTTGACAATGTCACACCATATTCCTTGAAAACTTTTAAAAACAATATTTGGATCCGATGAAACTAAAACATTAAAGGCTCCTGTCAAAACAATTTCGACAAACTTAATTTTAATTTAAAGAAACGACTTTTAAAACTAATTTTTAACATGTAAATGTTTAACGTAATTATAATTCAAATTATTTTTTCCAGTAATGATAACTATATAAATAACAGTATTTAAATACTTATCTTTAAATAAATCATGAAAATTCAATGAACAATACTTTAATCTATTTAATAAAATTAAGAAATGTTGGACAAGGCAAAATATATTATTTTTATATTTATGTGTTTATTTTGGAACACTTTGAAACTTTAATTATCTTGAGTTCTTTAATTTCATTCGAAATTTTTAATTTTCAAATTCAATAATTTCAAACTTCCAAGGCAAGCTTTTTATTATTTTAATTGTCATTCAAATTATTATGATGATACAAATTATTATATATTTTTAATTAATTATAAAATATCTATCTTAATTAAAATTTACTATTTTATATAATTCATTTAATATTTCAAATATATAATATTTAACTATCCTTTGAAACAGTAAAAGGTTCCATTATAAATTTTTTAAATTTGATTTTTTCAATTTATATATTTTATTCTCATTTATCAAATGTCTAACACACAATTAAGATCATTTAGTTATTCTACACCAATATGAACGCAAGCAATTGAAAAATACTAACTGTAATATTAAAAAATAATCACTCACTAATAATATTTTAAGAAAATTAATATAATCAAAATAAATAAAAATAATACATAATTAAGTGTACATTAATAATAATATAATGAAAATAAATAGTATATTTATAATAAATAGATAATAGAATAAATAAACTAATTACTAATATTTAATGTATCATAACATTAATAATATATTATATATATAGTGAAAAAATATATAAAGAGAAATATAGCGCGTACTTAGCTCAGATCATATTACGTTCTATCAGAGATTAGAATTTACCTTTCAATATCATTAGATCATACCGTGAGAATTTAATGCTATTACACAAACATACATATACATATGTGATACGATAATAACTGGATGTAAGTATGAGATACTTACATGTGTATTAAATAAAACACACACTATGTATATTTATGTATAGCGCGAAAACGAAGTAACTCCGTGAGAAAAAATAATATGTTTATTATAATTATAGCATACTAAACACTCTCACACGAACGAGTAGAACCTATAAAATACTAAAACATATAAATATATATAACTTGTATTCTTACTTATTATATACTTGATATACACTTTTAGAAATGTTGCTATTCAAATGTATAACTACTAATTATATTTATTTCATAATGCTATTAAATATATATATATATATAAATTAACCGGTAACCAAATATAAATACTTACTAATAATGATATATATTTTATATATATATATAAAGCATATTTACCATAAATATAATTATTATAATATATCATAATAAATAAGTTGATAATAATTTTAGGAAATATAAAATCTGATTATATAATCATATTTTAAGAGCCTTCTAAATTTATATATATATATATGCCTAATGGTATCTAAAAATTAATTTATTATAGTAAAAAGACTAATAATATTTATATATAGTGAAATGTTGTGTGTAAAATTTTTTATATATTATATTAAAAAAGGATTTATATATATTATTCAAATAACTAATATAATATAATGATAAATATTTATACGAGTATAATATAATATATTAATATATATATATATATATTATAAATAATAAAAAATTAATTTGAAAATTCTAAAATGTCAGTTTTTTTATAAAGCATATAACCTAAATACTTATATAATTAATAACCTAGGTCCTAGAATATTACACCTATTTTTATGAACATTCCTAAAATTAATAAATCACATACATTATTTAATTTTCAAATGCAAATAATAATATAAATATACACATATAAACATACGAATAATAATTTACAATGAAATAAATGATTAATCATATATATAGAATATATATGCATATTAATAAAACGAGAAGCATAGATAAATGCATTGAATAAGACGAAATATTTGGTGAAGGATAAGAGTTCCTGACTTTATCAATTGGGTTATTGTAAGAATGAGCATAGCTCTTAAATCTGGTCAGAGAGCTATACAAAGAAAGAGTAAAGACTATGGGGAAAGACGAGTCACATTTGTATCATTAATGTTATAATGAGTGATACAATCTTTCAGTGGTAAGAAAATGACTGGAAAAAATGAGTGAGAATGTGAGAATTTCTGCGAAAAAAAACTATGCACAATGAGCAACAGAGAACACGTAAACCTCTTAGAAGATTGCTTAGTGAAAGAAACTATGTGATCTTAGAAAGATAATGATAAAAGGAAATACCAAAAATGATACTAAGGAAAATGCATAAATTTCAATTAAAAAAAAGCTGATCAATTTTAAGTATAACACCTATATATTGAAATAATATTATATATATAAATTCAATACTTACTATCTTTGCTTTTTGCTAATATATAATAATTATATTGAAATTATTTTTCTTGTCATTTTCAATATATATAACTTTATTATATGTGAAATAATATGTGTATATATATATATATATATATATTATATATTTATTTTTTTATTAAGTTTATTAGATTATTTATATATTATTATAAAAACATTATATATTTTTATTGTATGATATATAGATAGTATATATATATGTTTTTCAATGAAACACATTATTTTTTCAAATGCTGAAAATACCGTTAAAAACTCAATTTTAAGATTTACCAAATAATTTCAAATGTTGAAATTTAGGAAAAATCGTACTTTTAAGAGTTCTAAATTTGTAATGTGAAAATTTAAGCAAAAGCGTAATTTTAGAAGTTAAAATTTTTTATTAAAACAGGTTTTCACAACTAATGAAATATTTGGTATAAAAAAACAAATATTGAAATTTCATTAAAAAACGTCAATTTAAGACACCTAAAACTATTAATAAATTCACTTTTCTGCTTTTTGAAATAGCATTTCAATGAAAAACATTATATATTTTAGTGTCTAAAATGATATGAGTAATATATAATATATATGATACATTAAATAAAATAAAGATATATTATATATTTTATTGTATAGTAAATATATAAAATATCCTCGATTATACTGCTGATGATACAATTGTAAGATAAAATGTACATCATCAAATAACATTTTCAGTCAATGTTGAAATATTATTTAGGATGTTATAAGAACAATAATTGTTTAAGAGTTCTTAATAATATTATATATATATAGTTCAAAAACTCAAATCTAAAAAACTTATCAATCATTATATATCAGAGACAAAAGATAACACGGGTGATATTTCTAGTATCAGGTCTATATCACAGCCTTAAAACTTATGTGCTCTTAGTTATAAAAACACGGCGCCCCCGCCCTGATTATTTCTCATATATATTACATATAAGAAAACCTTATTCATATGTCGGAGCTAAACTTTTAACTATCTAGTTCAGCCACTAGCTTTATAATATATAATCACTAACTATTATGATATTATTTTGTGCATTGAAAAAATTCTATCTCTAAAGAGATGACAGCATCCACACAACAAGTGAGTGAAGAAACCATTTTAATAATATTAATTTATATTCGGAATCATCTGTATATTCGACATGCAATCTATACTAAATATTGAAACATTCGCGAAATTACTAATACAAATAATATGCAATTAATATTATTAATTTGAAAGTGTTACCTGTATATATAACTTTTTTTAAATTAACCTTTTTTCCTCCTAATTATACGCACTACCAAATAAATTATCGTCGTCTTCAAATCCTAAAAACTCATATATTTATTTATTAATTATATATTATACCAAATAATTTAATTATTAATGTTATGACAAATATTATTTGTAGAAAAAATACGGATTATTAACTTATTTAAAGTATAAGTTTATATATGCACTAAATTTGTAATGTGAAAATTGTAAGAAAATAAGTAATTTTTTATTTTATGAAGTATTAAAAATTATAATTTTTATTTATTTAAAAACATAATATTATTATACATACTAACTATAATGTAATATATATATAATATAATATTATGTTTTATTATATAATAAACATAAATATTGAAATATAAAATATATTCTAATTAAAAAAGTCTTGACAAATAAATAAACACCTATATAATATAATACTACTAATATAATATAATTCACCAAATTAATTAATAACATTAATATAATAATAGCTAATTATTCAATATGAAAACACATTATTTTATTTATTATCATAAATTTATACTATAAATACCGTTAAAAACTCAATTATATTTAAATATAATTTTAATACCATAAATGAACTTCTATTCCAGGGATCGAAAGTTATATGGTGCAAATATTGCGTCAACTTATTTTAATAAGATGAGTATTATCTATAAATTATGTATACCGCATAAAAAATGATTATATTATAGCAAAAATAATATTTATATATAATATTATTTAAGAATTTATAATAAATATATATTATTATATATATATAATAAAAACAGGCTTTTCTATATATAATAATGAATAATTAATATTGACCCCTATATAAAAAACTTAAATATATATTATGTAAATGTAAATAAAATTAGCCGTTTACGAAAAGTGATATTAAAGTCAACTTTGGAAGACAGACCGCCTAAATTCAAAGTTCAACAAACCTAAATCACCCAACTAAGAAAGTAAATATATTCTGACAGGACTTATTTCTCGCAGCATAAGAGTCTTGTGACGATTATTTTACTCATTTAAAAAGGAAGTAGGTTACACTGTTATTGTCAGCAGTCGCATAATAGAAAATAAACACCCTAGGACCTAAAGAATCCGAACCAAATCTTCTTGTTTCCACAACTCACAAAGGAGAGACGGCACACATATATGAATATTTTCGAAATATCCATGTCTGAGGAGACATGGCAACAAATGTCTTCCCTTAAAAAAGTCCAGTTCTTGGAAACAGAAAAGAGAAATTCTACAAAACCGTATGCAGTATACACAAACAACACACTCATATAAAGACGCGACCCCGAATCATAACTCGAGCGCTCCACACTGAAAAATCTATTAGCGAACTAATGTAGATGAAATTTATTAGTCACAGAATCCTCACGGGAAATAAGTGCATGGTGTGGAATATGGTTTTTAAATTATAGAAATGACTCATCGAGATGATTTCTGTTTTGTGTAGTTTATGTATGTAATGCATGCTTTATATTTAAAATTGTCCTAAAGGACGAAATTTTAAGGGCCATTTTTTTTGTTATCAGGTTCCTTCAGATAAAAACTAAATTATCACTAAGATAATAAAAAATAGCGCTGTAATGACGGGATAAATATCAAACTATAAAACAAATTTTGAAATTTAAAATTTATATAAGAACACCGGTCCTTCAAAGTTGCGAAGACAAGCAATCAAAATACAGAGTCACTCACGAAAATTCTACATCAGCTCTGTAGCTGAAAAAGCATCTATATATCAAAATTTATGCAAAAGAATAAAATGTTTCAAATGAAAAGAGAAGAGGATTATCCGAAAAGGATCACAGGAAAAATTTCAAAAGGACCCCTCAACAAATATCCCTAAAGGTGTGGCGTTATCAAAGAGGCCCAGACCAATAAACTAAAACACGGAAAGAAGGAACTCCGGTAAAAACAGCAACGCCAAACTCATCTTACGAGGAAACACCAAGGGAACGAGGTCAAAATCTCCTAATAATAGGTCAATCTAAATTTCTCAAATTGTATCTATTTTCTTTTTACATTTATTTGAAAGTGCCAAATAAATATCGTATATATATTAAAAATATAGCTAATGTGAAAATTGAAGAAAAAGCGTAATTTTTGCAATGATTAAAATTATATATTTTTATATATATATATAAAACAATAGGATGTATTATTCAATGAAAGGAAATATTTGGCTATATATATAATTATAAAACATAAATTATTGCATAAATATTTCTATATAAAATAATACTAAGTCAATTTATTAAAAGTGAACACCTATATATAAATAATCATTAACTAAATAAATTACATCTTTTCTAATTAATCATGAATAAAATAGCATTACAATATATAAAAACACATATTATATTTTTCATAATGCTAAGAAATATTAAACCGTACACTTATAATAAATAAGTATTTCTATATATTGTTTACATAAGATTTGCATTTTGCGCAAGAGTAGAGTACACAGTAATAAGATATCTGATAATACAGTTATAGGAAAAATCGCTAGCTGTATGAGAGATGATATATATCCATAAAAAACCCTTACAAATAAAAATGTTCACGACTCGCACAAAACCTGAGCTCGCGAGCTAGAAATATATATATGTCAAAATATAGGCAATCTGCTCTAATAATAATTATCATAAGCAAGATTAGATATAAAAAATAGTCTCACTTAACTATATTCTCCATCTTTCACAACAAAAACAAGTAGTTTTCTTAGACACATAGCAGAAACTATCTAATTAAAACATATAACTCACGCACTAATTGCTTGCCCAAAAACACTCTTATAAAAAGTTTTATTATCAATAATACGATATAGAGATACAAAAGAGTCCAGTATAGAAGAGTATTTTGCTAGCACAACATCACAATCTAAAAGACTCAAATTATATAGTTATAATTATCCAATCTCTAGACCGTGAAAGTTCTATTAATAAAACACATATATTAAAGAACTATAAGTATAACACAGACTCTTATATACATAAGAGTCTTTATTGAAATATATGTACATTTCAATGATAAAAATAAACATTATAATTAATTTCATAAAATAATCTAAGAATAATTAAAAATAATATCAATTAATATAAATAAATACTTATTAAATTTTATAGAATATATTTTAACTCAATATATATAATCCTATGTTTTAATTTTATCATCTCAGCACAAAATCGTGAGGAAAATCCCTGACTTTTAAGAAGTTCATAAATTTAATTGTGAAAATTTACAGCCAAAGCGTTAATTTAGAAGTTAAAATTTTTACGTAAAACAGGTATGTTTCACACACAGATATGTGTGTGCTACCTTAAGTGCACACGAGAAGTATTATTTATTCTATAAATATTCCTGATAAGCGATTGGAAATCAGTTCATTTCTCATATAAGTAAAAACGCATATTTTTTTCAGTTAACTTTAGAGAAATTATCAATCCTTTACAAATATAATATTCAATTGGCAGTAACACCAAGAGCTGATTAAATTTTTTTTTTCATAATTCAAAAAATTTTTCAATTCAAAAAATCCCTTGAATTTTTTTTTCAGAAAATTTAAGCTATTAAAGCTAAATGGTTAGATAAAGAGATATATATTAAAATAACAAATATAAATAAATTTCATTAAAAAACGTCAATAATTATATATATATATATAATAAGAAGTATATAAAACAAAATAATAATAATTCTATTCTATTCTATGTACTATATTATTTTATATAATAATATATGCATTTCAATATATATAAAAACACATTATATTATTTATATATCATAATTGACTGATTATATATATATATACCTGCCCTTAAAAATACTATCAATTTTGAAGAGTAATAATAATCACAATAATATTAATATTTCAAAATGTGACTTGTAATAATAATTTTTAGCTGACAATTATTCACACTAACAGTATCACTTTATTAATACTAATTATCTATAACTTGTATTTATAAATTGTATAAATGCCTGAATATATATAAATTTTATAAATGAGACAATTATATATAAATGTATAATTATTTTAAAAAGATGATATAATTTTTTTAACTAAAATACTAAATATAGTAGGTTATATCTCAACATATACTAATGAATATTAACCTTTAGGTATATTAATATATAAAATAAAAAATATGTGAATAATTATATTATTCAGTTAAAACCTATACGTCACTAATTTAAGACACCTAAATATATCTATATATAGATATTAAATAAAATCATATATATATTTTGCAAATCTTTTTTGCAATATATATATATAAATTAGCCATGCATAGAAACACTAATATTATTTTTTACATAAATGTGAGAAAAAACTACGGTTAAAAAACTACAATTATATATTAAGTATATAATATATATATTATACAGGATATATAAACTTCAATTTTTTATATATGTGTGTGTAGGTAAAATTGTA
Source organism: Trachelipus rathkii (assembly GCA_015478945.1). NCBI lineage: Eukaryota > Metazoa > Arthropoda > Malacostraca > Isopoda > Trachelipodidae > Trachelipus > Trachelipus rathkii. The sequence goes on from JABUQX010041882.1 coordinate 18,669, forward strand.
GATAATTTAGTTAAAATATTTTATAATAGCGAAAAATAATATAACAGTATATCATATGTATATATATAAAGTTCTAAATTTATATAGTAATAGTGATGAAAATTTAAAGAAAATATATATATAAAGAGTAATTATTTTTATATATTATTTTTCTTAAAATTATTTTATTATTTTTGATATTTTATTTATTCATTATTAAAAGTCATTAAATTTTTATTTATATATATATATATATAAAACATAGTAGAAATATTAATGTAAAAAATTGATACATAATTATTTTCATATATATCGTATATATAATATATATATAAAATATAACAATATATTGAAATATATATATATATATTTCTATTAAAAATAACTAGGTATACTATATATAAATTTAAGACATACGTCAATATATTAAAACAAATAATATAAAATTTACTACTATTTCTTGACTTATTTTGAGTATATATAA
>JABUQX010041883.1:0-12500 GCA_015478945.1 Trachelipus rathkii
ATTTGTAGAAGTGAGTTTTTTAGAAAGATATTGAATTTCAAAAAGTTGAGACGATCCCACCCGGAATTTCTATCCAGATCAGCCCCAGAATAGATCGGAAAGATTAAAGAACGGGAGGAAAATTCTAGAGTAAAGAGGTTCCCAGAATTAAAATGAGTTGGAAGAATGAAAGGGTAAGGGTCATCCGGCATAGTGGAGTGGATAGACCTTAGATGTGCAGGTGAGCAAGATCATTAATAAAAAGTTAAGAATAAAGTAGGAGATAAGACCGGAATCCGCTGAGGAACCCACCAACCTATTGACCAGAGAGAAAAGAAGAGAAGTCGGCTCCATCAACCACAAGCCGATATTGAGCGACTTTGAAAGATGTTGACATAAAGTGAGCAAGAGAAGGAGGAAGACCCAAAGGAGGGGAGCTTTGGAGGAGCAAGTGACGCGTGCCATACCCGGTCAAATGCTTTGGATCTGTCAAGGGCGCACCCGAACGTGTCAAGCGCCACCACGCTAAGGGCGGAAAACCATAAATTGGTTAAAGTAGGAAAGTATATCACCAGTAGAGGAGCCTCGAACGCCGAAAGCCGTACTGGCGATGGAAAGAAGAGAATGAAATCCAGATGGTCTAAGAAGTGAGAGTTAAGAAGGGTTTTCAAAGATCTTAGATAGAAGACAAGTGAGAGCTATAGGGCATAGTTAGAGAGGATTAGTGCGGCTTCTTTTTTTGGAATAGGTTGGACATGTTCGCCGTGCTTCCAAACTGAGGGAAAGTGTTGTATTAAAACATAGAGAATATATAGTCTGAAGCGAGGGGAGGGGATAGCTCGGAAGCACACTCCCTCAAAACCGGGGAGGAATGCCATCCGGGCACGCCGGCCCTTCCTAACGTTTCATAGTTCAAGGAGCCCAATGCAACGATCGTCTCTGACTACAAAAGTCGTATGATCACTCAAGAACATCAATCTTGTCATCACGCGCAGATATCTGCGTGAGGAACGAGTGAGAGCGAAGGAAGAACTCGCAGATCATCTCGTCCTCCAGAGAGTATGTAGTTAATGAGGAAATCGGGGTAGAGGCGCGAAAAGACTTGCGCACCTTTTCTCTAGTGTGGAGACCGTATTGCATACCAGAGACTCATTATAATATAACAAATATATTTACCGCTGATAGTCACGCCTCATATCACTATTCAAATAAATTTACTTTCTATAACAATCTCATCCGATTATACGACTATGTGGATCGCCAGGAGAGCATAGCAGCATCCCTTTGTCCGCTGCTATCTCACGCTATAAATAATATTATATATACCTATACTCAGCTTTCATAACTCTCTACTATTCTTATCTCCTTACACGACTAGCTTATCATTCAAATTCAGTCACAGTCGTTAGTATATGCATACTTATTTGATTAAATCCTACATTCATGAAAGCTTTACCGAGTACCTAGTACGCATATCACTTAAAGACCCGCCATAGAGCTTTCCCTATGTAATCAACTATTATTAAAATAAATATTATATACATTAATATTTACCTGGTTAGGTCCAAAAATACATAAATCCTAAATACAATTTATTCTTCTCCTCTCCTTGAGCATTTATCCCCTAATCCCCACTATGAGAGTCTTCAAATGTGCGGTAGTTTTCGAATCCGAGAATCATGTCTTATTCTTTGTTTAGTCTATATGAAGGCTTTTAAGCAAGCGCACCTTGCTTCTTCCCTAACATCAGTGTCTCTTCGCATCTTTCGTAGGTACCGCGACGTGGCCTCGCTTTACGTACGCAATTAAATATATATTTATATACTCTACAGAATTTATATCTTCCTATACATACACATCAATATTCAAGATACTTACATTACGCTATATACTATATGAATAGCTATTAAATACTTTAACAGTTACTCCTATAATATCCCCCTTTACCCTTATATATAAGGGTACTAATATTGGGCTCTCACTACCAAATCCCTCGGAACTAAATCAGCGCTCCATAAATATAAGGCTTTGTTATATACTAAACTTCCTAAGATAAAATCTTAATAATCCAATCCTAAATCACTATCTCGCCTAAATATTTTACTATATATATTAAATTTAATTAATTATACTCTTATATATATATTATAAAATATTATATATATATATTATATCTTATATATATATATATACTATATTATATATATATATATATGGGGTAATGGTACGTATTGAATAAAATCATATTTGATATTTTTATCACACCCTGATTTATTTTCAACTGTGATATTTTTATTGCCTCATCCTAAAAAAATCTATAGATATTTTTGTCCTTTTTTTGCACTTTTTTGCTCCTTTTGCCGCATAATTAGAAACTTATATAGAATAGTAATAATAAGAGGATTTCTTCGTTAAATAATTGGAATTTGTTGGATTAGATTGGGAGCTGAGTACTGTAAATATTCTTTCTTCCTCTATTTTCTCTTCTCTTAAAGGATATGAAGTTTAATGGAATGTTATTAGTTTTAAGTGTTCATTATATTTGGAAGATTTTCCTCGTTACATATCAAGCGTTGGTCTGCTCGAAAATATCGGTCAAGATGAGGTAATTGGGATAATCTAAGGCATAAGTACGCAAACTATTGTAGATACCGAGATAAGCTCAGGCGGTAGAGGCACATCCGGCCCAAGCTAACGAGACCGCTCAATATAGGTTCGTCATCTGGGTTAATCGGTTCGTGTTTGTGTGATAGCGGATTTCTTTCTTGGCTCCGTCATCATTTGCTTCTAGTATATCTAAACTTCATTAAAAATTGAGATTACACACTCCTACCGCTCTCATAGATATAGGGACTCATGCTCCTGATGAGCGGTTAGGTGTTAACCTGTAAAAAAAAAATAAATAAAAAAAAAAAAATATATATATAATATATAGTATTTTATATTTTTTAGGAGTATTATTTAAGTATGTCTTTTCATAGTAATATATTATTAATAATATATTGCTTCAACACTATATGGTACACAGTATATAGTATATAATAATAAGTATATAGTATATAAATTATATTATATACTAATAAATATGATCTAGAAGATATGTTTCTAACTATGTTCTTATTATTTTTACTACCCATTAGTATACTTATAATTATTTTCTATGCTTAAATATTTAACTATAAAAAAATAGAACAATTTTTAATATGTGGTTATATATAATATATATATATATTGTATATATATATATTATTTGTCATATGAATTAAATATTAAATAGTGTATATTTATTTAAATGATTTTGCTTTGGCTTCTGGGCCCTATATAATATGGGTTATAAAAAATATATAGAATACCCTAATTTATTCAGACTTATTATAAATAAAAATAAGTAATAAGTTTTCGAAAATTATAATTTTTAGATGACTATTATATCACCGGAAATTAAGGATGAACTCATAGAAAGTTCAAAAGATTTATATATAAGAATTGATTTATATACCGTCTAAATAAAAATGCTCCAAAATATTTACATTTACTTTACCCTAAGTCTTTCAGTAGATATACTTAATATATATATACTAATTATATATGATTATATATTATATAATAATATATATATATGTAATATGTTAATATATTTATATTTAATATTATACATAGTATATATATTATAGTATATTGTATATATATATATACTATATATATTATAAGTATATATAGGTATATATATAAAATATAAAATGGAGCTTTCTGCGGTGAATTTGAAGAGAGTTATTGTAAAGAGGAATTGACGTATGAAGAGAGTTTTGTATAGACAGGTGTAGTTGATAAAGAGGATGGGTTTGAAAGATTATGACTCAGGTAATAGATCTCTAAGAGTAGGTCGTTTAAAATTGCGTTGTGCAGGGAATGTTGTAAAATACAGATGATCAGTTGTGCTACTGTTTCTGGTTGGTGTAATAGTTCCCGGACTCCGGCTTCCGAGATGTTCTGCAGCCGCCAGCATGGCACTGTGGGGAGCCTAAGCCCACTAGTTGGCACTGGCGCCGAGGGCTGCTCAGATCTCAGATTCGAGACCTGTACGGGAATATATATTAATCACTTATGTAGTTGGACACTATGTATTGGTCATTAATATATGCTACGAAAAGTAGGAACTTAGTTAAATGATATTAGCCTAGAGTGATAGTAGGCAAAGGTGAATTGCAGGTAAAGGTGTGATGGTGGCCAATTAAATAAATTTCTTGGTGGGATATTGAGATAAGGAGACTAAGTCTATGAGTGGCAGAGGGTCTGAATAATGTGTAAGTGGTTTGGTTACTGTTACTCCGGTACTGTGTTTAATATAGTATAATTAATGTAGGTTATATCGGAATACTATGGGTTGGATAATATAGAGGTAATAGAAGACTCTTATAAAGTACAATTGTATCCGATGTGACAATTACTCATTAGTGGGCGTAGGTTAATTCGTGTGAGAAGAATTAATCAGATAAAATGAAGGAATGAACGTATTACAGAAGTAGTATAGGGAGGGAAACTGACAATATGGGATAATTAGAGAGAATATAACATGAGATGTTTGGTCATGTTGAATAGAGATGGATTGCATAGTTTCAGGTCTTTGTGATTTAATCTTGCGGATGTAATTAGTGGGTGCCCGAGATGTGTATGAGGCAATACCTGAATGGATTTCGTGGACGATGCCGAACCACGCATAATAGATATAGTGTTCGTTATCATTCAGCCACGTTTTTCATGTCAAATATTGATTTTATGTTCTAGGTAGTGAGTGTAATATATGGAGAAGGTTTGTGATTGGGGCGATGAAAGTTAAAGTGTTGAAATTAATTTTAGTTGAAGTAAGAATAATTGGCAGACTGTATTCTTGATTTTTGTGAGGGGTGTAATTCTCAGGTCTATGTGTGTCCACTTCTACCTGGCGATCCGTTCATGTGTAGGATGTGTAATACCCCATGCTGACAAACATTGGCGAATACCGGTTTTAGAAAACAGTAACTTTGTAGAGAGAGAAGGTATAAGTTGAGGGCATCGGTCTCTGAGGTGTACCGGTCCACACGGCCGCTACCCGCAACATTGGTGAAAAGACTTCTAGTGAGGTGTGGTATATTTATTCTTGACTTAAAAATAAAAATCATAACCCTGAACCGGCAGGCCGCGCCCAGTTCCTCCTCTCGCACGAATGTATATGTAGATGGTAGAAAACAAAACTGCGTTTTAAAGGGGGGAGTGTTAATACCGTCCAGACTGAGGCTTTCTCTTTGATAGAATTATCGAATTGTGGCGTTCTGCATTTTCTTTCTACCAATTAACTTGAAAGCGTAAGCAATGGCGCCACCTAGGTTTTTCCTTGTATATCTAGGATGCTATTTCAGATATGCCCAAGAAGTTTGCCCATAAATGTTACGTTTTGCGACCCAACTTCACCTCTAGGTTTGTCTCCCCCTCGCAGCCCCAACGAAATTCGAGATTTTTTCGTGTCTCCAGGGCCACTTCTGATTGATATATATGATATAGTATATAGTATACTTATAACTATATAGATATACCAACCCAGTGCTTGGGGGTAAAAAGGTGGTTGATGATGAGGTAATTAAATGATTATATATTAATTAATATTAAATAGTAATATATATAATATATATATATTATATAATATATAGTATATATATTATATAGTATATATATATTAATATATATATAATATCATTATATATATAGTATATTAGTTAAGTATATATTCCTAGTATAATAATTAAGTTAATAATATATATAAATATTACTATATTAATATATATATATAATATATAATAATATTAATATATGTGAATAGTTTTTGATTTGTATTAGTATATAGTGGTATTTGGAAGAATCTCATTAAAATAATTACAGAAAAGTTGACTAAGAATGTTAATGTAACTATATATATATTATAAATAAATTTTATTATAAATAAATACTATTAAGTGATTGAGCCTCAGTAAGAAGAAAAGTTAAAATATCGTTACAATATATATAATTAATATTATTTTATAATATTATAAAAATTATTAAATACATTATATATATATGATTATATTATATATATATAATATATATCATATTATATTATAATATATGTTAATAATTATATTAATGATTATAATATCTTTAATTATATATATTATTTATTATTATATATAGTCATTAATATATAATATATATATATATTCATATATATAATATATCATATCTATAATAAATAATAAGTAATAATAAGTATATAAGTAATAATTATGCTTTCTAATAATATTAGAATTAATGTATATAACTGTATGTATATTTAGTTTTTAAGTAAGTATCAGTTAAATCTAGTATTATTGGCTTGGAAGATTTTACTACCATCTAGCCGGCTTAGGTTTTGTAACTTTATACGTGTCCACACCTGGTATGTGGGTATGTATATTAAAATGACATGCTCTATATTCATAAATAGGAGATTTATTTAAGTAAGAGTCAGTATATATCTACGTGGGAGGCGTTTTATTTTATTAACAGAAATAATGAATAATCACTACGTAGGAAAATGGGTGATAAAAATAAATAAAAAAAAAGTATTAGCCAAGTTAAAAGAGAATGCCAAAGCAAGTACTTGGCAAGTACCGCGACACAAGCACAAGTAACCGTGGAAGTACACAAAAAGGCCGACAAAGTACAGAGTAGCAAGTACAACAGTACACTGGTTTTAGAAACTGCAAGTACAAGTAGAAGTACAAGTACTACTCCAAAAAATGAACTTAAGTCCAAGTACAAGTTCAAGTACTTGTACTTGAGACCGCAACGCCTGAATAGATATATATAAATAGTATATATATATATATTATATATATATATATATGATATATATATATATATAGTATATATAATAGTATATCATATATATATATATATATATATATTATATATATACTGTATATATAGTAGTATATTATATATATATATATATATATTATAAATATATATATAATATATTATATATATATATATAATATTATATATATATATATATATAAGATATATATATATATATATAGTACATATATATTATATATATATATAATATTATATAATATATATATATATATATAGTGATATAGAGAGTCCATTCCTGGGCATGATGCAATGAAAATATACAACTTTATGTTAGCGTGACTTGTACAAAAACCCATACAATTCAAAGTTATTTCAATCTTGCGGTTGCAGCATATATTAGGGTTGGCTAAGAACCGGACTTTTGCGCACCGCACCGCACCGCACCGCACCGCACGCGGCACGCGGATAGAGTTTAAGCCAAGGCACTAAATGTTGTTTTTCTAGCACCGCACAACACCTCTATTTTCAATGGGCCACTCGCTCCGCACCGCATCGGGATACTGGAATTGTGTACCGTACCGCACCGCACCAAAATGAGCGCACCACGCGACACACCCGGTGGCGTCAGCCAACCCTAGTATGTACCATACAGGCATTGCCCTATTCTAGAAGGTAAACTGCTCTAGGTAAATACTACCTAGGATCCTCATTTGACTCATTATGTGATTGGAGCCAGAATTCCATTCCGGCTCCGACTCAGGCACTAAACTTAAATTCAGTACTCTAATTCATTAAACTTGTTCTATGCACTCACCAAATTTCATCCTTCTACGAGTATTTCCAAGGTTTTGGGGCTCAGCCCCATCACACGTTGAGCGTTGCGGCATGAAACCTCGGCTCCAGGTAGGGGGCTCCATCAGTAGGAGGGGTCCTAAGTTTGAAGAGGATAGCCCAACTAGAACCATGCCTATTCTAGAAGGTGACCTAACTCCTGCTAAGGCCAATCAGTCCTGGGGCTCCTGAACGTAGGGACTCCGCCTTGCCGCTTTGTTTGGCAAACCTGTAATCTCTAACAGAAGGCGTCACGATATAAATATACAAGCTTTATATGCCACAAATCTATAAATTGAAAAATATGAATTTCGACCATACTGACACTGATAAGACTTATCTGTTTTACCCTCCATTAATCTTCCTTTCTTTTCATCGCTCTCCAAGTAACATTTGTAGGTCTCAAGGTCTCAATCTAAATTTTATTTTTATCTTTCAAGGTCTCAAATCTAAATATTTTATCTTTTTAATAGCGGATTTTTGTGAAATTGTTGGTTTGTTGTTGTTGTTGTGTGTTGTTGTTGTTGTTGTTGTTGTTGTGTGTTGTTGTTTTTGTTTTTGTTGTTTTTTGTAGTGTTTTTTTTAGATGTTTTTTTTGGTTTTTTTGGTTGTTTTTTCTGGTTTGTGCCTTTTGGTTGTTTGTTGTTTCTTACTCTTGTGGTTTTGTAATGTTTTTAATAATTATTTAGTTTTACTGGTATTTGTTTAATAATTTATTGCTAGTTTCATATTTTGTCAGTGATGATGATGGGTTAAGCGGAGTCAGAAGCGTTCGTGATACATAACAAAGCACCATCATCGATATATAATATATATACTATAATATATATATATATATATATATATATATTAGTATAATATAATATATAGTATATATATATAGTATAATATATAATATTATACTATATATAGATATATATATATAATATATATATATTATATATATATATATATATATATAGTTAATAGTATAATAGTATAATATATATATATATATATATATATATAGATATATAGTATATATATAAGTACTATATATATATATATATATATAATAGTATATATATGTATAGTATATTATATATATAATATATATATTACTTATAATATATATATTATATAACCTAATTGTTGAAAAGGTTTTTATGGGTCAACGTAGTAAACTTTGCCTTTTTTAATGTACAGAATAATCCTCGAAATCTTTTCTTAAACTTTTATTACCTATTTTGTAGGGCTTTAAAACGATACAAACATTTTCTTTTATTCTTTCTTTATGTATACTTTGAACTTACACAAATTTTTAGCAACCTTATCAGTAGTACCATGATTGGGTGTCATTGTAATACCCGCTCGACAAAATGAGAGAGTAGCGTGAAGAATAAAAGAGAGGTGAGTATCTGAATCCAGCAAGTGTGATTATACGGAAATAAACTTTCAAGCTCATATTCCTTCTCGGACAAGCGCCACCCAAAAACGCTGTCCGTGATATTTCTATCAGATGATGGGGAGACCGGATAGTAATCAATATAATGTTTTTGTTGTTAGGGTAAACTTAATTATCAGAAGAACCTTCACAACTCTGCTGAATGTCAGGTTTGCTTAAATGAAAGTAACTCACACACATAGGTCTAGGAAGCTGTGCAGAGGCAACATCAACTCATCAGAAATAAAGCAGGAGTTTATTCGCTAACACAATAATAAAAAACAATCGACTCAAGTATACAGCTTTAAAGATCGCTAGTACGAACTAACGCAAAAAGCCACTTATCAATAAAAATCTCTGCTGCGAGCTTTAATAGGTTTGGCATAATCTTAAATATAATAGCGTAAGCAATTAACTAAAAAATAATAGTCATTTTCATTACGTTGATAAAGTCTCCCTTAATCTATCATACCTATTCATATTACATAGCTAACATTCTTACTAATGCTCAATTTGCCAATAATAAATATCTTTTATAAAATAATGAAAACGTAAAAATGTTCATATATATCAAAGATGAAATAATTATGCGAAATCACAGTTATAAATAGTCTTATTCGCCAAATTCAATAATAACTAGTGATATCTCATGAATTGAAATTAAACTGGCTTCAGGCTAAGACTATAACGTTGACAATATATATATATATTAATATATTATATATAATATATATATATGAGATGTATATAATATGAAAATATTGATATAATATTGCTTAATGCCATGTTTAAAAAAAGAACAAAAGAATCGGTTAACCTTAAAACCAATTAATAAAGCAAGAGATTCGTCTCAGGTAAGAATGTTGAAGATGAAAAGTAGAATTTGGAGACGAACTACATCAACAACCTTTGAAGTGGATTAACAATACAAAAGATAACGAACAACAACTCCTCCATATTTCATAATTGGTGATTCCAGAAAGAACAAATGGCTAAAGAATGCCATCAGACAACTAACAACAAGTAACATGCCGACCAGTGAAGACGTAAGCAACATTCACATCGTTAATCCCAGGCATACCAGCCTTAGTTTAATGTGACTATTTAAATCGTCACTAATACCAATTTCAAGATGTCATAATATCGAAAACCTTCAAGCAACATGCAGACCATTGAAGACGTGAATAACCATCACACTGTTAATCCCAGGTCAACCATCCTCAGTTTAACGTGGCAATTTCCGTCGACACTACGATAACTAGCTACTCTCACTATGGAAGGACTCACAGATTTCATCTTTAGATAAACTTCCACCTCGTCTATAGAGCTCTCTTTTTAAATAAAAAAAAGATTCCTCCATGTATGGTAATCAGTACAGGTGCTATAGATTTGGAACCACATACCACTGCTACGATATATGGATGAGCTACCTGAATAAATGATTCATAATCAATATAGTATCTGGAGTAACGTTTAAATCAAATTAATTTCGTCTATATACTGCATATTATAATATATATTACTATTATATATATAATACGTAATAATAGTATATCATATTATATTATATATATTAATATATAATTATATATATCTATATATTATATATATATATATATATATTATATTATATATATATTATTAAATATAGATAAAAATATATATAATATCACCTATATATCTTACTATATAATATCTATTTATTGGTTATTTTAGGAGTATCGAGACGAATCATTTTCAATCTAGTGATATGTTTACTACTTTGGAGGACATCATACCACTATCCACTGTGTATAATTTCATTCAGGATGCATTCTCCTTTGTGATTCATATTTCCTTCAAAATCGCACCAGAAAAATCAACATAAGGCTTCATAAATGCCTGCCAAACTTCTTTATTCAATTGTTAATTTTCTATTAATGAATACCACTTCATCTACTGAGCCACAGGATCAAAAGTTCGTATTAGCGTTTAATGGCTCCACTTTTAATGCGAGAAGTATTATGTAGTGAGCAAATAATTATAAACAAAGAAAAACTTAACCTAAAGAGTGTTTTAAAAAAAAGAAAAATTAATTATGGTATAATTTTCATAATTTATAATATTCATTTTGTCTTTGTTATATAATGATCTTTGTCATATACAACAAAATAATTCTCCCATCTTCTACAGACCTGAATTACAGCAAGATTTTTTATATATGTAATTTTTATTTTAAAAACTTATTCAGCTGTTATCATTTGCAACGAAAGTGTTATATACATTGTTATACCATGTTTAAAAAATAGAATAAAAAATTACATATAACAAGTCATTTAATTTTAAAACCATTTAAAAAACAAGAAGCTCGTCTCAGATAAGAAAACGGAAGATGAGAAAGAAGAAAATCGAAGCAGAAGAATACGGAGACGAGCTACATCAACAACCTTCGAACAGTACAAAAGATAATAAACATCAACTCCTCCACTATATATATATATATATATATAATATATATATATAGATGGGTATATATATATATATATATACTATAATATATTATATATATATATATATATATATATATATATGTATCAGAGCTGGGCGTTACGCCTACTGCGCCTTGCGCCTATGGCGCACTATGAATTCGTAGGCGCAAAGGCGCATAGGCGCAACAATTTTTAAAAAGGCGGACTAAGCATAGGCGCACAGCCAATTCTCCGCGCCTATGAACACGCAACTATGAACAGGAACAAAGCATTTTTTTTACCCTTAAAGGAAAACTTAGAAGCATGGCTAACTTGTATCATTCTAAAAACCAATGTAAACATATATATATATATATATATATATATATATATATATATATATATATATATATATATATATATATATATATATATATATATATATATATATATATATATATATATAACTGATTCAGTAGCTCTTAATTACAAATAAATTGGCAACCATGGCTCTGAAAATTTGCAACTTCTGCAGCGATCGTGCTCGAAACATGATTTTTACAATTCACAATTGGGGCCTAAAAATTCGTTAACATACTAACGCAGATGCTACAATTCTGTTTTGTTGCGGAATAAACACTCTATTGCCTGTTAATTTTTATTACTCGTATTGTTCAGACAAATAAAAAAAGTGAATAAATATAACGGTGAAGGTGTGTAGATATTTGTAATATATGAAATTATTAAAATATAATAAATTTAGCGAAAATTAAATAATTAGTGATTATTGAAATGTGTAGGTTAGGGCTTTGTTACGTGCTAGTAATTTATTTTTTTAAATTTCCTCCTGGGGGAAAACATTTACCACAAGGACATGGAGGAGGAAGAGGACGTGTAGATATTAGTTTACGGTGTTTTAATTACCAAAAATTAATAGATGTGTTTTT
>JABUQX010041883.1:17500-20000 GCA_015478945.1 Trachelipus rathkii
GACTTGAAACCTCATATTACAATGGTTGCTAAGGTGGCTTCAAAGAAGCTGGGAGTTCTGTTCAGGTTACGGAAATTTTTGTTCCTCTGAACAATACTCCAGTTATATAGGGCCGTTATGCGCCCTGTTTGAGTACTGCTCTCACATCTGGGGGAGGGCTCCGGCTCCACCCTTCTAATAGGGTTGAGTATAAAGCTAAGAGACTATTAAACTGTCCCCTTCTTTCAAACTCCCTTGACCCTCCAGCTCTGCGACGTGACGTTGGAGCACTATCTCTTTTCTATAGGTAGTACGGCGGCAAGTGCTCGGGGGAGCTGACCTCTTGCATTTCACCACCCTTGTGTCACCCTCGTATAACAAGGGGTGCCTTGCTCTCGCATGAATGTTGCGTGAGTATTGAAAACGCCAGCAGACTTGTTCATCGTTGGTGCCTCTTTCTTTCCAGCTACTTATTGTTCTGTGGAACTCCTTGCCTCGTTTTTCCAACTGTATTTAATTTTCCCCTCTTTAAAGCCCACGTCTGCTCTCACTTGAGAGATTTGCGTTAGGCTAGGGATTGGGTGGGTTTTCTTTTTTTTATCTTCTGTCCCCTCCTTGAAAAGGGCCCAGCCCGTGAGTGGTGTTGGCGTAAAATAATTATATATATATATATATATATATAATATATATATATATTATATATATATATATATATATATATATATATATATATATATATATATATATCAGGGTTGGCAAAAACCCGGGTTTTTCATAAAAAACCCAACCCAGCTGGGTTTTTGGGTGGGTTTTTGGGTATTTTTTGGGTTTTTGGGTATTTGTATATTTTTGTCAGAAAAACTTTTTTGATGTAGACAAATCAATCCTGCTAATGTCAACGTAAGTGTAAGATACAAGTTTCAAATTTAAAAACTAGTTTCTTTATATGAGAGAAACTGCAAAGTTTAACTACAGCTTAAAAATGTATTTCTGATTATTTTTATAAATTATTACTAATGCCAGTTTATTATATATATATATATATATATATATATATATATATATATATATATATATAATATATATATATTTTTTTATATATATTAATTAATAAATATATAATATATATATATATATATATATATATATATATATATATATATATATATATATATATATATATAATATATATATATTATATATATATATATATATATATATATATATATATATATATATATATATATATAATATAAATCGTTTTCAAAAAATCTTCAAGCTTTCCTATTTAGACAAATTTATTTTTTACTTTCAGATATCCTTATTTTTATTGAATATTTTAATTAAATACAATCTTTAAAACAATATAAATGATATTAAAAATGCCAAAGTATCATTCGGGAGGAAGATATAAGGCTAGTGAATGGAAGGAGGTGACAGTATTAAGTGACCAACCAAACAGAGTTCTTTGTAATTACTGCAAAGAGAATATAAAAAAAAATAGAAAGGGTTAAAAGCCATTTAGAGAAAAGTAGGCTGAAGAGTGAAAAGCCGTCAAGAGGAAGAGGCTGAAGAGTGGCTTAATGAAGTCTATCAAGAATTTATGCCAGGTTATAATGCATTTAGGCTAAAGGACAACACCTGCTTTCCTTCCTATTTATTCAAGGACAATATAGTTAGTGTGACGACAACAAGAAATTGGTGGAAATTAATAGAAATTAAAGAGCAAAAATCATCAAAATTGCCTGTTAATTTTGCCAGGTTTATGTGTCAGCTACATTCCTGTCCAGCAAGTTCAGGATCAATAGAAAGATTCTTTTCAACGTTTGGGATCATTTGGAGCAAAATAAGAAATAGATTGGGAAGAGAAAAGGCTGAAATGCTTGTAAGAATTTACAGGCACTCGAGATCAAAAAATAATACTGATTCAGAGTATTGATACATAGTATTCCATTACATTTTTATCTGAAAAACATACATTCAAGTATTTATTTACTTTGTTTAAAATTTAAGATTAAATTATGTAATTGGAAATTTTTTTTTTATTATCTTGATAATAAAAAAAAAAAGAAAAAAGACTAAGGATAATGTGGCCTTTGATTTTTTTTTTGTTTTTTTGTTTTTTTGGATTTTGGGGGGATGATTGGGTGCAAATCTTGAATTATATATATTTACCTTCAGTTCAAAAGTGGACTAAATATTCAGATTTTTAATGCATAGATTATAAAATAAAAATTTTTTTATCTTCATTATACTGGCTAGGAAACCCATGGTTACTATGGTCTTCCATTTACATTGATTTAAAATTCAAAATTAGAAGTTAGAGAACAAAAACCCAAGAAGTTGGGTTTTTGGTGGGTTTTTGCTCTTGGGTTTTTGGGTGGGTTTTTGGGTTTGGGTTTTTGGGTGCCAACCCTGGAATTATATAGATATATATATATTATTATATATATATATTTTATATATATATATATATATACATATTATATGTATATATAATATATATATATATAATATATAT
>JABUQX010041883.1:42500-51661 GCA_015478945.1 Trachelipus rathkii
CTATAGAAGAAAGAATCACTACAAATGTAAGTTCTGAGTACTCCGATGAACCAACGTCTCAGAAGAAGTGACCGTTTCAAGATACTCGTAAGGCAAATAAGTATTACAGCAAGTCTAAACAAATTGAAACACGTTTAAATTACAAAAAAATATATTGCTCAATGTGAGAAGCTTTTGTCAAAAAGCTTTTAGATGTTGAACAGGAAACCGAAATAAAAGCGTTATCTGAAAAACAAAACTAAAAATAAATTAATATTATAAATTAGTATTAATAATTTAAGAAGGATTCAAAGTTAAGTTGGGGTTTTCAACAACACAATCAAGGATCTGAATAGGAGGAAATAGTACTAATTTTTCAAGGTTGACATGTACTGGGGAAATGATATTGGAGATCGCCAGTAATACCTATCTCTCTCTCTCTCTCTCTCTCTCTCTCTCTCTCTCTCTCTCTCTCTCTCTCTCTCTCTCTCTCTCTCTCTCTCTCTCTCTCTCTCTCTCTCTCTCTCTATATATATATCTCTCTCCTTCTCCTCTCTCTCAATATATATATATATATACTATATATATATATAATATATAATATATATATAATATATATATTATTTTTATATATATATATATTATATTATATATATTATAAATATATATATATATATATAATACTATAAAAAAATGATGGTTGTATCATATATATATATATAATATATAGATATATTATAATATATATATATATATATATTATATTATATATTATATATATATAGTATATATATATAATATATATATACTAAATATTATGTATGTATATATATATATATATATATATATAGTATATTGCTATTCTTTGGAAATCTATGTTTATTTAATAAATAACAGAACCAATGCTCTGAACATTTTGGTGGAAAACAATAAAAATCTTGATGAGTTTTGTTTTATTTAATACAAACTATTTATGTGAAATCGGAATTAATAAATTGTTCAAGATAATATGAAGAGATCTGCCGACGTTTCGGGAAATCAGTAATTCCCATCTTCAGGACAAACATGGTAATAATACGGTAGTAAAAGCTTGTAGGTAAAAGACTGTTGAAGTCTATATAATAGCACTATAATCAGTAAACACAAAATTGATAACTAGAACAGTTGCAGGTGAAACGGACCGCTATCATTATTAAGTGATGGGTTTAGACTGGCTATGTGAATTGATTCTAAAATTTTCAGATCAAGTTGTTGTTTGGTTTGTGAAAGAATTGTGAAGTGAGATAGACTTATGGGATGATTTTTAGTGAAACTATGGTTTCTAATGCTGGAGGGGGGTGGGAATGTAAAATATGTACCGGTTTTAGCCGAGCAGAGAGTTGGCGCCGATGCGGCCAATATAAGTGTTCGTGTAAGCACTACATGAATATTTATATATGACTGAAAAACGCAAAGGAGCAGGTATTTATGAGATAAGTAGGCGCCTATAGAGGAGTTGGGGATGAAGACAAAAATAAATTTCAAATGGGGATAGCAATTTTGTAGAATTTTGAGTAGTTCATTTTTAATTTTAATATAGTGGTGGTCGTAGAAAGGAAGTTTGATAAAGAATGGTTGTTTTGGTACCGACAGAGTAAGGTTGTCAATAGAATAAGATCGGTTCAAAAATCTTCTTATTAACGTATAAATTAATGAGGAAGAAGATAGATTTGAGTTTTAAAATTTAATTAGAAAAGCACATTTCATGAAAGGTCTTGATAATTAGCTGGTATATGAAAACGTTCTAAGGATGAGCACTTTTGCTTGGAACATTTATAAAGAAAAGGGATGCAATGAAGAAATTTCTTGACAAGTTGAAAAATGGGTTTGCTAGTAAAGGCTTCTGTTGTAATCAGAAGGTTTTTTGTGAATGAGGATATCAAGAAAGGCAAGCTATTTTTGGATTCCTCTCTCTTATGATCTTAATATTGGTAAATGTTTATTAAGGAGTTTACAAAGGCTGACTCATTTGCTTCAGAAAAAAGAAAAAAGGTATCGCCCATATATTACTTTTGTTAATCTATGTCAGAATATGGTATATATGTAACGTTATTAGTGCGAGAGAATGCTAATTATCACAGCAAATATGTATTACAATTTCAACTAGAGCTGGGCATTTGAAGCTTGTGTATATATTCACATTGAACGTTTAAGCATAGCATGATTACTAATACCCTATATTTGAAACCGATGAGTCCGAGAGCAGACCCATCGAAAAGAGAGAGTAATAGCAAAGAGTAAATTCGAAGGCGAGAAATTAGTGAGAGACAACAACACAAGAGCTGGAAACCGAGGTTGGGAAGTTGGAAGCTGGAAGATGTGTTTCTGATTGAAATATTTAATCCGATGCGTAAAAACTTTTAGAAAAGTATTCAAAGTGGGAAATTTTATAAAATTAAAACAAAGTTAAAATCTAATTTTAATAAGGTGTGATTGCATCAAAATTTTATTCTTTTGATTCTTTTCGATAAAATATAAATAATTAAGTAACATAATCGAGCAACCAATATTTCAAATTAAGTTATTTTGGAAAATTTTAACTCACAAAACATGCTTTCGAAATAAGTTTTAAAAAAGTTGTTGAAATTATATGAAGGGACTGGTATTCGGGCCTCAGTTTGAGCCAGTTATGAGATTTTTACTTCGCACAATTTAAGAAGAGCTGGATCAAACACAAAAATAGTTGCCCCGGTAACCACAGCGATAGAACACATACTTGCTCAACTAACGAGAGACCCAGGTTTCAGTCCTGGTCGGGCTTGCGCCTGGAGTTGTGACTGTTTCCCTCTTGGCCCCGTCTGGCTCAGCATAAAAATTAAGCACACACCCCCTTCAAGTTAGGGCCCTGCCGTCAGTGGTGGTGATGATAAGTGATAAAAAAAAATACTGAAAGAAAAACTCTCATCAAACCTATTTAAACGTTATAGATGCGAGCATACAATAGAAAAATTGCCATTTGACAAATTTCGTTTCCGCTGAGGTTGCAAAATAATTGGACAAGAAAAGAAAATAAAGTGATTAATAAAATGTAGCGAATGACATTCAAAAATTGAAATTCTTTTGAATATAAGTTTATGAATACGAATAATCGGAAGGAAAATGGAAAAAACTAGTATTTGTCAGTTTAAATCAGAAAACTGACAAAGTTTGCAAGTAATGTTGGAAAATTAGCCATCATAATTCAAAATTATATCACAAATTTTGAACCAGCACTTCAATCAGTGTTTTGTATATCATTAGTAGTAGGATACCCAATTTTGGACACCGTCGAGACTGCCGCCCTTTTTGACCTTGACTGACCGCCTGTTCATTTTGACAACGGTATTTTTTACCTGACCTTTGGACTTTTTGCGCCATTTTACTCAGCTACCTTCATGGTTGTTTTTTTTTATTTTTTTTTTTTTTAATTTTATTTATTTTATTTTATTTTTTATTTATTTATTTTATTTTTTTTAAACATGTTACTATTTAATATAAAAATTTCCAGATTTTTTTTTTAAACAACAAAAATGTAAACTTTTATTCGCCTTTTTGTTTTATATGCGTTTTGGTCAATCTCGTCTAATTTTCAAATCGTCGCGTTACGTCGCTTATGGTTGAATCGCAAATCTCGTCCACGCCGATCGTCAAATGGAAAGAGTCGCGTAAACGTTTTAACCAAATTCCGCGGGACAGTCCGTCGCATACGTAGCAAAGAACACGCACAAAGAACCGTAAGTAGAAAGACCAAGCAGCTAGATGCTATGTATTATTACGCAGCAATTATATATATTTTACGATACCGAAAACATTTCGAAGTAGTTTTAAGAACATATTCCAAAGAACTATATATATATAATATATATATATAATATATATATATATATATATATATATTATATATAATATATTTATATATATACAATCGCTTTTCTGCATTTATGTACAAATGAATTTTCGGGTTTTTAAAATGTTGTTAAAACTAAAAGATAATCACAGGTGGCCAGCCTTCGTGACTAAACTTTTAGTCTTTTATTTGCCCTAGCACTAGGGCTTCCACCTCACCGTTGGCAAAAATGGGATTCTAAATAATTAGGTTAAGAGAAAAAACCTCTTACCTATAATAGAAACTTCAAGTTTTTTCAAAAACTTCATGCTTCTGTTAAATACCATGAATATTCACTCTTAGTTAAACTGACATGTAGTTGTAATATTTAACTCTATAATTTATACAAAATAATTAATTCTACCATTTATTCAAATTAAATAAAAAAATTTATTTAAATTATCTCATCCAGATATGATAAATTTAAATGGTAAAGTTAAATAAACTATTACAATTTTATTTGTTCATTACTGCCAATATATATATATATTTTGTTATATATATATGATATATATATAATATATAGATAAATATTGATAAATATATGTCTATGAAATTGTCCAATTATTTACTGTTAGACGTTAAATATTAATATAATCAATATAATAATAATAATAATAATAATCACATAAATATAGAGACAGTAAAAAGGCACATGCGGATATCAGACCTGCCATTATATATATATATATTATATATAATATATATATATATATAATATAGTATATATATATATATATAATAATATATATATATAATATATATAATTATATATATTTATATATATATATATTATAATATATTATTATATAATATACTATTATATATATTATATATATATATGCTTTGAGAGTTTTTCTTTAATATATATTATATAGAAAATGAAAATAATATTTAAGTATATTATTTTTTTAATATTATTTAATGTTTTAAATAAATTTATTTTTATTATATATATATATAATATATATATATATATTAACCTTTGTCTTGGCCCATGATATTTCGCCTTGACCTTGCCAGGCACTTACCCTATACCTAGCTACTTCCTGCCTTACACCTGCACCTAACCTAAACCTAATCCTAACCTAACCTAACCTGGAACCAAACCTAACCTACCTAACCTAACCTACCTAACCTGAACCTAACCTAACCGTACACTGGCGTACACCTACATAGCCTACACCCAGCCTACACCTATCCTACACCTGCACCTAGCCTCCACCCGCCTTGAGCTCATCCAGGTAACTGATGCCTAGCCTTTGGTAGGTTATCTGTGCTAACATGAGGTCATGAAGGTACCTGACCTGTATGGATCTATCCTAACTTGAATTCCATATGTTACAACCACACACACACACACACACACCACCTATATACTATATAACACACACACCACACACACTTATACTTATTACACACCACACACACAACATTCACTATGACACTTATACCCACATTCACTATGACACCATTTCACTATGACACTTTACACACATCACTATGACACTTGCATTCACGTATGACACTTCAGATTTACCCATAGACACTTACATTACACTTATACACAAGCGACACACAAAACACACACACACATACACACACACACACACACACACACTTACACTTATACACACATTCACTATGACACTTGCATTTACCAATAGACACTTACATTTACACTTATACACAAGCAGAGTCACAACCACACAACACATACACACAGACACACAAACACACACACACTTCACACTCTATACACACATTCATAGGAACTTACACTCACCATAGACACTTTACACTTACATTTACACTTATACGCACGTACAAACACACGACCAACCCTTTTGTCTTCCATGGGTCAATTTAGCCCATCCTAATTAGGCCCTTAAACATTTTTATTAAAAACAATTTCGCGAACCTAAACTGTAACTCGACTTACAACCTATTATTTAACACTATATTTAAGCATTTTTTCACTTAATTTACTGATTACTGAATCACTTTTTAATTTAAAAATGTATGTAGAAAGAAAAAACAGAGTGGCCTGATAATATAAACATTTTA
Organism: Trachelipus rathkii; assembly: GCA_015478945.1. Lineage (NCBI taxonomy): Eukaryota > Metazoa > Arthropoda > Malacostraca > Isopoda > Trachelipodidae > Trachelipus > Trachelipus rathkii. Next base: position 48,451 of record JABUQX010041883.1, read on the forward strand.
TTTTACTAACAACTGTACGAAATTTTATTAAAAACATTAACATTACATACCTTAAAGCAGTAAATCAGTAAAATCAATAGAGGTGTTAACCTAACACAGAGGGATTCTAGTTTGCTTTTGTTTTTGTTTGTACTGCTTTAACTCATGTTTTACTGCTTTAACTCATGTATACTGTTTTAACTTATAGGTTTTACTGCTTTAACCACATAGTTATTAACATTACATACCTTAAGCAGTAAATCAGTAAATCAATAGAGGTGTTAACTAACACCTAGGGGGAATTGATGCTTTTGTCGTTACTGCTTTTACTGCTTTAACACAATGTTTTACATGCTTTTTAAACTCATTGTTTTACTGTTTTAAACTTATAGTTTTACTGCTTTAACTCAATATTCATTAACATTACATACCTTAAGCAGTAAAAATCAGTTAATCAATAGAGGTGTTACCTAACCACAAAGGGGGATAGTATGCTTTTGTTTTACTGCATTACTGCTTTAAACTCATGTGTTACTGCTTTAACTCATGTTTTACTGTTTTAACTTGTCATATGTTTTTACTGCTTTAACTTTCCATATTCATTTACATTACATACCTAAGCAGTAATTCAGTAAATACAATAGAGTGTTACCATAACACCTAGGGGGGACATTAGATGCTTTTGTTTTACTGCTTTACTGCTTTAAACTCATGTTTTGCTGCTTTAACTTTCTGTTTTACTGCTTATAAACTTTCTGCTTTTACTGCTTTAACTTTCTGCTTTACTGCTTTAAACTCATATATTTATTAACATTATGTTTTTTATTTTGTTTTAATACTTTTTATTTATTTTATTATTATTTTTATTTATTTTTATTATTATTTTTATTATTTTTATTATTTTATTTTTTATTTTTTTTTTTTTTATTTATTGTTTTTTTTTTTCTTTCTTTTCTTAAGCAGCTTCGGGTAGAAGGGACCTAACACACAAACAACACACACACACACCTACACACACACACACACACACAACACTATACACCTGATACACCCTTTCACTATGACACTTACATTTTACCCATTACATATACAAATTACCTTATACACATGCGGTCACACACACACACACTTACACTTATACACACATTCACTATGATACTTATACACACATTCACTATGACACTTACATATATCCATAGACACTTACATTTACACTTACACTCACACACAGATTTACTTACACTCACACAGATTTACCTACACTCACACACAGATTTACTTACACACACACAGATTTACTTACACTCGCACACAGATATACACACACACACACACACACACACACACACACCCACGCACCACTCACTTACACATATAACGTATAATTTATGTAAAACATTTTATGTATTAATTAAACAACGTACATCTATATTACTCATTCAAATATAACTAAAAATTATTTCAAAGTTTCTTAAAACTTCTATAATAAATCAATCATTATCTTTGAACAAAGAATTTATTATTAACTGTTAATACTTTTTGTTTATAAATTTTATAACTATCAAGTTTTAAAATAACTTTTACTAAAATTTTATGAAATTTTATTAAAAACATATATTTTACGTACCTTAAACAATAAATCAGTAAATCAGTAAGGTCAAGCCCCTAGCACCCTCTACACCAAGCTATGCCACGTTTTGTTCTATAGACTTACTGCTTTACATCATCTCTATATCCATGTAATAAGTATAAAATTAACAAAATTAAGGTTCTTCTCTGCATAACATAACAATGTATTCTTATTAAAATCATCTCTAAGTTTTAAAAATTTAAAACGATAAACAATTATTCACTCTACATTTATATTATTCCACTCGATGTTAACTAAAAAATATTTCAAAGTTTTTTAAATAATTCGGTTTCTTTATTATTATTATTATTATTATCTATGGACATTGAAATCCATCAAGAGAAAACACAACAACCCGCACTGCTTACAGATACGAACTGACCTCTCTCTGTAAAATGTGTTGAAATAAATACTTCAGGCTAAATTTAGGATAATCCTTTTTGTAATCCGGGGCGATTTAAGCCTAACCAGGTCAAAATATATTTCGAACTGACCTTTTTCTGTAAAATTTGGTGCAAATGTAGGCCTAAATTTAGGCCTAAATTTAGCATAAGCCTTTTGGAGAGGAGCTACTTTAATCCTTTTTCCAGAACAAATGGTAATTCCATATAGACAAGAATCATGTTATTATTATTTTTATAATAATTCAAACTGAAACATGTGATCGTAAGATCTATTAAGCAGGTAAAGAATGTTTTCCTTATTGGTGCATTGGCGAGGTAATCCTTATCTCTATATGACCTCGTATGTTGATGGTCGGAATTATTTTATCGTCTTTGAAAATAACTTTGTGCTTTAAACTGCATTGAGCAGGTGTTGTTTTATTATCTTTTATACCCAAACTCATTTTAAAATCATAGTAATTTAAGCTGTTAAGCGGTGCACAAGTATCTGATTTGTATTATAAGGAATGATATTTTTACTAAGTTTATAAGTTTTATAATAAATTACTTACCATGAGATTCTAGGTATTAGTTTCTGATGAATATAGATAATAATTAATCACTAGCTTTCATAGCTAACCACCAGGGCTCAGCATGAGCCCCGCCCGCAAAGGCAGCAACCCGCACCCGCTGAGCTGGCGTTCCCGCCGGCCCGCCACGCCGCGTTGCGCCGCAGCGCAATATTTCCGCGTATCCCGCCCGCCGCTGTGCGCGCAGGGCGCAATATTTCCCGTGCGAATTATATTATACACACATACACACACACCACACACACACATACACACACACACCACACACACACACACATACACCTATTAACGTATATTTTTAAAACATTTTATTTTATACTTTTATTATTATATTATTATTTCTTCATTTGCTATTGTTATTATTATTTTAGAATTTTAGAGATTACCACAAAACACACACGCACACATACACACACACACACACACCCCTCACACACAACACACACACACGCACACTCACTTACACCTATAACGTATAAGTTATTAAACATTTTATTTTTAATTTTATTATTTATACTAGTGTGATTTACTCAAGGCCTATTGTATTATTATTTAGAAGCCACACATACACCACACGATTACTTACACTCACACAGATTTACTTACACACACACACACACACAATCTCT
>JABUQX010041884.1:10000-17500 GCA_015478945.1 Trachelipus rathkii
AATAAAATAATATTCCCCTCTTTGTTTACCACTATGGATCAACAGGGACACTGAATAAATAATATATTTTGTAAAGGTTATTCCGCGCCAATGTAGGGGGTCGAGCCGACGGGGAAACACAGGGGGGGGGACGTTTTTCATACCCGTAGGGGAGGGGAGGAGGAATCCCCGCGACACCGCAAATACCAAAAGAGTGGGAGTTCGGAAGAACGCTCTCCAGGAGGGGGGAATTATAGTCCTACCCGTAGTTCCCCCTGAAAGGCGAGAGACCCCGACTCGCTGCCGCCATCGGTGCGGTATACCTTGGGGTATTCTTAGTTAAAAAAAAAAATAAATTTAATAGAAAGTCTATTTTATTTTAACGAGTAACACACATAAAAGGTCTCTAAAGTCGGCTCTCTAATCATATTAACTATAATTATTCCATTGTTTTTTTTCTTTGTTTCTTTTCGATTTTGTTATTTATCATTTCTCCCATTTTCAAAAATGATTCTTTTCGCTGTTGCTATTGTAGTTTTTGATATATATATAATATATTATATATATATATAATATTATATATATATATATATATGTATATATATATTATATATAATAAATATGAATTAATATATATATATATATATATATATTATATAGATATATATATATAACATAATATATATCTTATATATTATATATATATATATATATATATATATCTTTATATATATATAATTATATATATATAAATATATATAATATATATATTTATATATATATATCTTATAATTATATATATATATATATATATATAATAATCTATATATTATATATATATTTATTATATAATATATTATATACATATATATATATAGCTATATATATATATAATATATAATATTAATAATATAGTATATATATATATATATATAATATATATATTATATATATAGTAAATATTATATTAATTTATATATTATACAATAATATATATATATATATAATATAATATATGTCTTATATATAAATATATATATATATCATTTAAATATTTCAATATATATATAGGTATATATAGTATATATATATATTATATATATATATTTTACATTTTTTTTTTTTTTTTTTTTTTTTTTTTTTTTTTACATTTTCGCGCATAAAATTGGACAGCATTCCAGCAAGTTTCGTTGTTCCCGGTAGCTGTTTGTAGTCTTTTGAGATATACGATTGATATGTTGTGGTTTTAAACTGGATTCATCGACTTTAATGCTACATTGTCGACTGACTAAAACCTCGCTTTAGTCGGCACGTTTACTGAAGTGGGCCGACTATACAGATAGCGCGAGCAAAGAAGACTATGTCACAGATATGATATACAAACCAAGTAATATGTGTTGAAAGGATAAAGGTCCGAAATATGTAAACTGCAAACATCAGATTTTAAATAGTATCTTCGTAGTATCTACATGTTCAAATAATATAATATATATATAATATATATATATATATATTATATATATATATATAATAGATATATATATATTTAATAGTATATTATAATATATAGGCCTTATGAAGATAAATATATATCGATACATGTCGTGCCATCTGTACAACGACTGTCTTATAGAGAATGCGATCCTAATGCTAATATATACTGCGTAACAACGTCCGGTTGATAAAAAAGCATAAAAAGAAACATTAAAATTACAAAAATAAAATAAATTCTGTATAATACCATAATTTAAAATGAATAAAGATTAAGTAATTTTCAAAAAAAAAAAATGAAAAAAAAGAAAAAATATTTTTTAATTTAGAAATAAACTTTCTTGTGTTAAAATTTAATAGATCATGGTAACAGTCTGTAGGATATGTAATGTATAACTATCCCTACTGATTAACCTAGTCATAAAATATGTTATATAACCTGTACTGAAATTTACAACTATATTCAATTATTATTAAGGGGATAAATAAAGATACTGTGTGCTATTCATTTCGACCTATACAGAGTAAATAAATTTTAGAATAATAGATTATTTCAGGGTGTTAGAAGGTTAACGTCGATTGGTCGCCAATAACCGCGGCCGGTGTCAGGAACCTACTTTCTCTAGCGTTCTGACGAGGGAAGACTATGATATAGATACTATATATATATATATATATATCTATAATATATCTATATAATATACTAAATATCATATAATATATATATGATAACTATATGATAGTATATATTAAATATATATAACTATATATCTATATATTATATACCATATTTAATAATATATATATATATATATTATAATATATACTATATGTATATAAAATATATCTATTAAATATATAAATTTATCATATATATATATATAATATAATATCTATATATATATAGTATATAATATAGGATTCATGTATATTTTCGTACGGTTTACCTGTTAAGAGGGGTCGGGACATTTTTCAAAGATATCATATAGGTTCGCTGCCTTCGGTTTTAGGACTGCAAGTAAGTTCAGGGTTGATATAATTTATTTAGTAAGTACAGTAAATCTGTGATGCTTTACAAACGTTAATCATAACCTGACTAGGTGAGGGGTAAAAACAGAGACTAACCTATATGGAGCCTTCGTGCCGTAGCCTGTAAGCCAAATTTAGTATTGCGATCCGCTGCTCGTAAAAGTTGAGCCAAGTTTGAAGTGATTTGACTGTATATAATATATGTTTATTTAAATTTACACATTTAATGTTAATTTAATATATAAAGAAAATTAAAATTATGTAAAAATAAATAAATAAATAAAAAAAATTTAATTTATTGAAATTTTCATAAAATATTATATATATATTATTATTATATATATATATACTGATTATATAGTATATATATATATATATATATATATATATTATATATATATCATATATAGTATATATATAATATAATATATATATATATAATATATATATACTATATATATATATAGTTATATAAATATACTATATATATATATATATACAGACATTTGGCCTTAAATCGTGCATTTAATTGTATTTTTTCCAAAAAGTCCCTAGTGGTTTTGAACCCTACCCTTTGGTATGTTAAGCGCAAGAGTTTAACCCCTTAAATTATTTGTTATATAAAATATAATATATATATATTTATATATATATATATACTATATATATATATATATATATATATACGTTAATATATATATATTATATATAAATATATATATATATATATAATATATAATATATGATATATATATAATATTATATATATATATATATTATATATTATATATATATATAGTATATATTATATAAGATATATATAAGTTATATATATTATATATATATAATATATATTATATATATATATTATATATAATAATATATATATATATATACAACATAAGCATATTAATTTTAATGGTATAAAACGAAACACAACTTATTTAGAAAGAGAAACTCTATTAATGTAAAAAACAAAGTAATTTAAAACGCACTAAGAAATAAACCAGGTTACTTAAAATTTTTTAACAGAAATTAGAAGTTACGTTCGAGACTTTAACTTCAGTCTCCTCCTCAGAACTAACAATGAAAATAATTTAATCTTAAAATTAATAAAAACTATAAAATAAAGTAAAATTATATACAGTAAAAAGAACAAAAGGCGGCAAAAAATTGATTCACTTTCTTTAAGATGATGTGTAAAACAATTTATTTTTTCGGATAGGTATCGTTCTGTAATTTGATCAAAGTTAAAAAATCCCGTTCAGATATATTGAGTGTAGATTTAGATCAACATAAAGGTGAAGTTAGAAGAGGGAACGAGAGTAATGCCATTTTTAGACATTATCTCAAAGATGATCATATCGTCGATTGGAAAGAGCAATTTCAGGTGAAAATATACATTTCCCCATCTATAACTATTTTTGTAATCCTTTTTTTCATTTCCACACACATAACTGAGTAATTTCATAATGAATCAAAAGTGATGAGAAGATTTATTTTTTAATACTTTTGATCAAAATTACAAGAAATACGATATCTGAAAAACTAAATTCTTAACATCATTTTAAAGAAAGTGAATCAATTTTTTGTCGCATTTTGTTCTTTTACTTGTAATTTAATTTTACTTTTTATTTTTAGTTTTTATTAATTTTATTAATTTATTAATATTACTGACCCCATTATATCATATATACATGATTAAAGTACACACCCTCTTCTAGATAACACTTTACAGACATCCTACCTACTCGCAATATCCCTGTGTTGGGGGAGAAACGAATTGCCCACTTCGTGATGTCCTGCGTGTTCGTATGAAGTCCGGAATATAGGCCGGTGTAGTTGGGTGGCTGCTCTACCATCTATTTTTTGCCGGGAGCTAAATGCCAGGGCCTCGGAGAAGGTCGTGATCGCCGTAAACGGCCTTCTCATCCTCGCGCAAATGTTTGAATCGTGATGGGTAATGGAATGTAAGAGGATAAATGTTGACGGAGAAAGAGGATAGAGTGATTGGATGTATTTAGAAAGGCAAATTTGATTTGCTCGCTGTGATCTGAAACAAAGATGAAATGAAAAGGTGAAATTAAGTGGTGTGATGGAAAGTGTGTGTGTGCTGGTGGAAAAGAATGAGAGAGGAAGAGAAGGAGTTGCAATTTTGAATGAGTGACCTTGTGGTATACAGAAGCTAGGTAGACTTTGTGTGGGGAGTCGCTGAATTCTAATGGTTAAATATAAGTTAAAAGGTCAAGTATGTGTGGTTGTGACGTAAGGGCCCATCTGAGGGAAACGTTGAAAGAGAGTACGATTTTTTTGGATAGTCTGAATGATTTCTGAGATGTGGAGTAGGAGCTTCAGTGGATAGTGTGGGGGACCTGAATGGTTTGATAGGTGATCAAAAAGGATTGGTATATTAACAGGTGGTTTTGGGGTGGCGGAGAAATGGGAATGGTAGGAAAGTGATTGATGTCTGTGAAGAAGAGGTATGTGGTAAGTAAACTTTTCTTCCTTTAAAACAATAGTTGCCATAAAAGTATATCTAGATGGTGGGTGATCCGAATGAAAAGTATGATTGATTTAGTGTTGGTAAAGAAGGAGATGTTGAAGTATGTGTTGGAATGTAAATAGTGAGTGGGTTTAGGAATGGAATTTATCAACATCACTTATGTCTGTTCTATGTAAAATTAAGTTAGTGGGGGCTTGGATGGAAGAAAGGTGATACGAACAGTGAAGTAGGTAAAATTACTGAGAAGTTAAGTGTAGCAAGACAAAACGGATAAGTATGTAGAGCGCTTCGGCTATAAATCAGTTGAATTGTAACAACGTGGATACTTGGAAACCAATAATCTGGGTGCAATGAAGCAGCAATTGTTATATGTGCAGAAGGAAGTATGTTGGAATGTGCTAAAGTAGGAAGTAAGATAAAAACAGTGAATGGTGGAGGATGAAGGGTGATGAAAGCGGTTAGAGAGGTAAAAAAGATGCGGGTTTGAATGTACTCAAAAGCAAATGATTGACGTCTCAAAGAATAGATGCTGGAATTACATAGAGGAATAAAAGAAATACTAGACAGCTTGTATACTAGGAGAAAAACAAGAGTATATAGCAGTTTGGAAAGGAGGAATGAATGGGATTACAAAGGGAATAGGAAGCTCTTCTGGAAGGAAGCGCGAAGTTTAATATATGAGAATAAGGGGAATCTGCTTAGAATAATGAATAGGGATGGTGCTTTTAGTAACTGATGAAATGGATGTTTAGGGGAGTGTGGAAAAAACATTATTAACAGTAATGAAGAGGTAATAGTGATTGTGTGTGGTTGATGGTGCAAGAAGGAATAGGTTATTTTGGAATGGGTTACTTAGTAAAAGAGGAGGTAATGGTCGAGTTGAAAAGTGAGAATGGTAAATCTGCAGGTATAGCTGAAATTACTATATATAATAATGATAAGAACGGAGGTCGAGGGTGATTGATTGGATGGAAGTTTGTAATAAAGCGTTTATAAGGTAATAGTTTCAAGGGATTGAGAAGAGCGGTAAATGAGTATCCCTTATATAAGGGTAAGGGCGAAAAGGAATCGTAGAAAATATATGGGCATAAGTTATTTGAGTGTTGTTAGGGAAGGTTAATGCTGGTATTTTGGTCGAAAGAGTGCGTGCGAGTGACTGAAGGACTGAATTCGGTGAAGCAACAAGGTGCGTTAGGAGTTGGTAGCGGATAGTTGTGGCTCAAATTTTTAGATTGGAACAAATGATGGAAAAAATGAGGGAGAAGAAGAATAAATTGTATTAGGTTTATGGATTTGCAATCAGCGCATGGATAGAAGTTAAATAGGGAAGCGTTATGGTCAGGTGGTTAATGATTATAGTAGATGTGGTGGTAGGCTTCTGAATGGAATCAAAAGTGTATGACGAAAGTAAAGAGTGTGTAGAGAATAAATGATGTCATGGTGATTGGTTAGGGATTAAGTGCGAAGTGAGATTAGGGTTGTGTTATGTCCTCCTTTGGTTATTCAATTTTGTATATGGATTGGGGTATGAAACTGAATCTCGAGGTGGGGATGGAGCCAGGAACTAGGTGTTGAATGATGTAGAATGGAGTAGTGGGGTGCCTACTATTATTGCGCGATGATTGGTTGTTGTGTCGCGATTGAAGAGAGTTTGAGAGGCTTGGCAAGAGAGAGTTGGCAGGGGTATGTAAAAGAGTTGAAGTAACGTAGATAAGATATAAGGTTATGGTTGTGAGTGAGGACAGGTCCCTCATGTGAAGTTATGTTAGAGATGGTGAGTTGCTGGAACAAGTGTCTGAGTTTAAATATTTAGGGTAGATGTTGGATGAGAAGGGAACGGATGATGCAGAGCTGTCAGTGGAAAGTTGTGAATTGTCATAGAAAGGTTGCTGATGCATAAATCGTGGTGATATAAAGGGACTAAGGTCTTGATGCGCTAGGTGCTTACATTGAGGGTATGTTTGTACCAGTGTTATTGTATAGTAGTGAGACTATGGTCTGAAAAGTAAGTATAGATATAAAGTTCTAAATGTGTTCAGATGCGGACCATCTTAGGCAATGCCGAAGGTAAGAGAATTGATAAAATGAGGAATGAATCCATTAGGGAGTTGTGTGGGTGAAAGAAAGGGTAAATGGAGAGAATAATGAAAGTATGTTGAGATGGTTTGGCAGCGTGAAAGCAATGAATGATTATCGGTTTGGTTAAGCGGATTGTATGGTGGTGAGTGTGTTGGGAACCGACCAGGCTGGGAAGACGAAGAGAAGTGGATTGATCGGTGGAACGACAATGTCTGAACGAGAGAAATGTGAGTTTGGCAGAGAGAGAATAGAAGGTGCTATAGGAGTGAGATGGCTGGGATTGGAGTGGGGTATGTGTTGTGTCCCACCTGGGCCAAGGGATGAACCCTTACATGACGATTTACCATAGTGAGGTCCGTCGCGGTCCCATGGAGCTCTAGGGTGGATTTTTCGGACTGCGACGAGTTCTCTTACTTAAT
>JABUQX010041884.1:37500-39358 GCA_015478945.1 Trachelipus rathkii
ATTAATTTAATTATTTATTTATATATATAATATTTAAAATAATAATAATAATTATAAAATAATAATAATAATTATAATAATTAATTATTATTAATTATATATTATAATTAATATAATTATTATATTATATTATATTATTATTATTATAATTAATAATATAATAATATAATAATAATAATAATAATAATAATTAATAATTATTATTATTATTATATATTATTATTATTAGTTATTATTTTATTATGATTATATTATTATTATTATTATTTATTATTATTATTATTATATTATATATTTATGCTGCAATTCATATTATTAATATTATAATTTTAGTTTATAAAATTTCAAAATTATTTTAAAACTGATTTACTTAATTAATTGTGCTTTTAAATTAATTAATTTTTATTGTTTCTATTATTTTATGATTATTATTATTATTATTAAATTATATAATCATTAATATATTATTAGTAAAATTTGTAAACTTAACATATGTGCCAATATGGCTAACATTATTATAACTGTATACTACTGACTAGCTCAATATTATTATTATACTTTACTGTGTAAAACTTATTTTGTTTGCACAAGAGATTCTTAGATTCGCATTATTTACATTTATTATATTATTGATATGTCAACGTAGAAGTGATATGTCACATATTTTATTAATAATTGATTTATATAATTATAATAGCGTTATTTATAGTCGATATTAGTTATTCTATATCTAATCTTTTTGGTATTTATTATTTACATTTAATTATCTTTTTATATTTATATTATTTATTATTATATGTATATATAAATTTGAGAGTTTTTTATATCGATAACCGAGCTATTTGATGTTGATTGAATGTGGAGAGAGAGACTGCGATCTATCTTATTTATATAATTTTACTCGATGCTTAGCTAACTAGTGCATGAACGAGTATTAAGGAGTCGCTCTCAGAATAAAAAATGTTTAACGTCTCATATATACATCTTCATCAAAAATATATGTATAATCTTATTTTAAGCGACTATTAATATATATATTAATAATATATTATATATATATATATATATATATATATAATATACTAATATATTATATATATAATATATATATATATATATATATATATAATATATATATTAATATTTATATATTATAATATATATTATATATATATATATATATATATATTAATATATATATATATATATATAATTATATATATATATATTATAAAAATTTAATTCATGTGTAAAATTCTCAATAAGTAATTATATAATAATACGGTAAATATACCATTTAATAAAATAAAGTAAAATGAAGAATAAATTCTAATATTTATTATGTTTTATAAAAATACTGTTATTGCTATATAGTTTTAGTGTAAACTTACGTAATTACTATATCATGAAAGTTTATATATTCCTTAGCTGTCATATAGTGTCAGTGTTCTCTTATGACCTCAATACTTTTTTAATATGCAGTCTTCTCATTAAAGAAATCATATGTCCAATAATAAAACTGTCATAATTTTATAATTATATATATGTTAGTTAGTATATATATCATATTACGTATGGTATTTTATATAAAATCATATATTCTCTTAATTCAAATATTATTAATCTCAATAGAGATTGTTCATGCTGAGGATGAATGGGATCCTAAATTAACTTTTAATCTCATATAGTGATATGTTATACAGAAAATATATATAACTCAGTACACATATGTTGGATCTTTAGAGGTATATATTCTACATCGTTCAATATATATCGGATTTGCAATAAACAATCCTAACTTAATGGGGGAGAACCTGTCTTAATAATGTAGGATCCAACATATGCTAAACTCTCTCTC
>JABUQX010041885.1:0-5000 GCA_015478945.1 Trachelipus rathkii
CAAAACTTGAAATTTTTTTTTTTTTTTTTTTGTATCTTTCTATTTCATAACACCTAAGTTAGGTGAATTTGGTTATTGGGTGCTTGGAAAAAAGTTAATAACTGGCAACAAAAAAAACACTTCTTTTTTTTGTTTAACAGAGCTTTGTAGCTTTGAAAAATAGTACAATTTCAAAGGCGAATTTTTTTTTTTATGAAAACAGAATTACTGAATCGCGATTTCCTCCTCACACGGACCATTGACACATTGACATACTTGGATCAGAAAGACATGGAGCACTATACAGACAAAAAGGAGGCAAAAAAAAAGGCACTGCAAAGCTGTTGAAATGAAAGGTGTTGAGGACGATAGTGGGAAAAGACGAGGAAAGATACAGTTGAGTTACGACAGTGGGGATTAGAGAGGAGAGTTAGTGCTGGTTTGCTATGTTGAACAGTATATCATTCGGACAGACTGGGATTGGTGGGGGCATTATAGTAAGCGATTGCCGGGAGGAACGAGTCGCGAGTAGAGGTGGAGATGGAGAGTGGAGGCTTTGATGGGGAGTGTAAGGCTAGGCAGCCGAGAGGAAGACCGTGAGGGTAAGGTATGGGGAAGATTGCATTGAGAGATGCCCTGAGAAGACATGGGATGCCTGCGATGCGTCATATGATGGTGGGATGGTGCCGTTTCTTGAAAGGACTGGCGTGAAATCGATGCGGTTCTTAATCACAGGGGGCAATGGGGCGTATAGGCCTTTCTGAGGGTAAGACGTAAGACGTAATATATATATATATATATATATGTAATATATATATATATATATATATATAGTATATATATAAATATATATACATATTATATAATTATATATATCTTATTACTATATATAAATATATATATATATATATTATATATTGATATATTATATATATTATCATATATATATATATTATCATATAATATATATATTATATATATATATATATATATAAATAATATTTTTAATATTATAATTTATATATATTATATCTCTATATATATATATCTATTTTATATATATATATTTATAATTATAATATAATATACGTTTATAATTATATATATATAAATATATAATAATTTATGTATATATATATTTATATATATATATATATATATAATTTAATATATATATATGTTATATTTTATACATACATATATATATTTTTATATATATATATCATATATATATACTTATATATATATATATAATATATATATTATTTAAAAAGTAACTATATATTTTTTATGTATAAAATAAAATTAATTTAGATTATTAACTTTAATTATATTATATATATATATATATATATATATATATATATATATATATTATTATATGTAGGCGGCTCTAAGAGAACCTATTTTTGGACGGTTTTGCAAATCTAAAAAAAAAAAATATAGAATAATAAATAATAATAAAAATATAATATAATATTATTAATAAATAAATGAAATATTTTAATAAGAGACATGTCTGTTGTTGCGGTATTGAAAATTACTTATTATTATCGAATGAGAAGTCTTATTAATAATTATTATATTTGTTATCTTATTTTTTTAGATTTCATGCCCCCAATAATATAAGTATATATATATATAATATATATATATATATATAATATATTATATTATATAATAATATATATAATGTTATATTATATATATATAGATATATATTAGTGATTTTATATAATAAATAAATATAATAAGACTGTATATTATAGTATATTATTTTATATTATATATTAATTTTTAAATATTAATTATATATTATATTATATATAGTATATAATATATATAAATAATATATATATATATATAATGTTTTATATTAAGTATACCTACAAAATAATTTGAGTTATGAACACTGAGTGTGCAAATATTAGTTAGATGTATATATGTCGAATTAATGCACGGAAGAGGCAATATATTTTTCCACATTAATATTAAGTAAGTATTATTGCATACATAATACATGTAGTCTGTGTTAACACATTATTGTTCCTATTCACAGTAGATGTTGCAAAATGGTGATCCGCCCTGTAAAGGCAATGCAGCGCTTCTTCTACCTGTCTCATATTAAGTGACGGCAGTTTTAAAGAAGATTCCCGTCGATTGCAGACGAATTTTTGGTCGCACCCATAACAACAACAAATGATGACGAGATGTCGTCTTAATCCACTACACAAATGAAATGAGGAGTCATTAGGGCGCGGGATAGAGTTGCAAAGTTTCAGTAACAAACCAATCTGGGCACACGACATTCCGTATGGGATACTCTTCGAGGCAGGCCCTAGCCACCATCGAGTATTAATTGTGGGATGGTATTGGATTTGGTGACAGCTTTATCGGACAATGTTGTCTAATCGTAGCAACTGACCCACATTTCATTATCTACAGTTCGCATGGGGAATGAATTGCTAGCACTCATCCGTAGGCAACTTCCTTTGGGTGTGCTTAAGAAACCATGTGGTTCATGGTATAATGAAGCCCATCCGCATTTTGGCCGAGCCCAGTTCGCTAGTAACGCGCATCAAACGGTAGGTCTCCATATCGATTGTTGAAATGTGACTGGGAGTAAATACGTTTGGCATGGCACCTTACGGTCCAGAATCTCGACCTCCAAATTAGATTATTATTTGCAGGGCCGTCTTTAATCACTCGTGTACAGAGACTTATTCCCCTGATGTTGTTTAACCTCCACTCCGGCAACGTTAATTCTTGATGGTGCAATGCTAATTCATGTAAGGCACAGAGGGATAAATACTTCTAAAGACTTGCGTCACTCACTGGTGAGACTGCATTGCTGCATTAACGGGTCACATTTTTAACACCTAATGTGAATAGAACAATGAAATCGTGTAACACCACCACTACGGTATTTATAGTATGCAATATAATATACTAAATAATATTATTATGTGTTTGTATCAGTTTGGTTACTACTAAACTAGCAAGTGGAAAATATTTGGCCCTAATATCTCCTCTACCAAAGGGTGCATTCCCCCCCCGACCTATGTGGCACTTTAACGAATTTGATTCCACACTGTTATCAAACGTCACAGAGTTTGTCGGCATAGACTTAATATCACTCCTGTATATATATATATATAATATATTATATATATATTATAATATAACTATATATATAATATTATATATACTTATATATATTATATATTATATATATATTTATTATATCATATATTATATTATATCAAAATAATAATATATAACATAATATATATATATATATATATGATAATATAATATATATATTATACTATTATATATATATATATATATATTATATATATCATATATATATATGAGGGCTCGTGGTGAAAAAGCGCGAAAAGTCCATTCATGCACTTACTTGGAACAACGTAAACTTTCAATGAAAGATTGACACCGTTGTAACCGGCCCCGCGATAATACGAAGTTGTGTATATAGAGTGTCAAGTGAGGTGACTTTGAATTCCGATTTTTGGACTTCATAAGCTTGTCAGATTCTCAGCAAGTCAACATTATAAAACAATTCATTAACACTATTACTAATCTATTGTGTTATGTTTACTTACCATAATTTTGAGAGCTCCTGCATCCAATAGATCTAGTGAGTATTTTATTTTTATGTTGGAAAGTTTGGTCAGACGAGTTCAAATAAAATGGAGTTGTTTGGAAATTGAGGGAGTAAATGAACGTTTCCATGATCTTAACCATAGATCCACAGGACGAAAGAATAAGCATAGTAGTTAAACAAAAGTGAGATCAGAATTCTAGGTCACAAAGAAAGACCTAGGAGAATAAGTGGAAAAGCCAGGTCTGCAACACCATTCTTTTTCAGAAGAAGGCTTTGCAACTAAATAGAGTGTTTATTGAAAAAGTCACAGAAATAAAAATAAAAGGAGAAATAGGTTGGACTCGAGTTCGTCCGAGAAGGAAAAGAGATGAATTGTAAATGAGCCAACAAAGTTCAAGGAAAAAAGAGCAAGCGTTCAATGAAGGGATAGAGGATTATTTCCTAAAAGATAAAGCCATTGGGGAGGCGTAGCTCCATACAAGAATAAAATCGAGGATATTTTCTAAGTGGGGTGTAGGCTGCTTTCAGCTTGAAAATATTTCATGTCGACATGAGGTGATGAAGTGACAACAAAACTCTTTATAAACAGTAAATAAGCAATATTACATACTGAAAGAATGGAACCCTGACACTATCACTAGTAAAATGGATTTATAGATGAGAATGGTCGTCTCGCAATAGCTGATATATAAGATGATAACCGGAAAAAAAACGTAGAAAAATAATGAATTAAATAATCTAAAAAAAACAGATAAGCTTCGTTTTTCTAAAAATCAAAACTTTTTTTTTGCCACGATATTCAAATGAATTTAAAGCTTTGGTTATCCAGTCAAGCGCGAATCCCTAGCAAGATATGCCGGAAATGCCAAAAGGACAATGGACCTCCCTTACTTGTAAATTATATATCTGAGTAGAGAGAAAAAAAAAAAAAAACGGGCGGCGGGTTCTCCGCAGTCGTTAAATGTAAAATACTAAATAAATTGCAAACTTGGAAAAAGTCGTAATATTGTAAAATTGGGGTTGTTTAGTGAGAAAAACTAACTAGGCAGAGTTTCAAAATAAAAGTAACAGGCCATGAAAATGACAACTCAGTAATAATTTTATTATATTTAATTTTCGGGGCCATTTTGAATAGGGGTGAGGCATGATAAAAATAAAACATAAAAAAAGAATTTGAGATGCAAGACCAGAAAACTTTCAAAAGGGTTAAGAGCTCCGCCCCTGCGTTCTAATTCTTATCCGGCTGAGTGCAAAAATACAGTCGATGATGGGAAAATTGGTTTGTGCATCGTTTCTTCACTGAACACGGATCGTTCGAGCGGTTACCTAATAATAACATTAATAATAATGAATAATATATAATAATACTATAATGAAATAATTAATAATATAT
>JABUQX010041885.1:10000-15000 GCA_015478945.1 Trachelipus rathkii
TATATTCATTTATTGATATTATTATGTATAATTTAGTTATTATTATTTATTATTATTATTAATTGTGTTATTAGTGTATTTTATTATTTATTATTATTATTTATTTAATTATTATTAAGTAACCGCTCGACGAGTTAAGAATCGCAAACCAATTCCACGGTATTGCCTCAGCGTTTTCTTATTTAAAGAATATAGACCGAGCGAGCTTAACCTTTTGACGTCTCTCATGCTATGATCACTATCTATCTATCGCTCACTCTTCCAATGTGAAAATTAATTACTGAGTGGCTGTTACTTTTTATTTGACTTGCAGTAGTTTTCTTCCTAAAACAACTCCAATTTTACAATATTTACGACGTTTACAGTGCTTTGCATTTAATTTAGTATTTACAATTTTACGATGGAACGTTTTTTTTTGCTCTCTCAGATTGTACAAGAAGAGGTCAACTTGTCTTTGAATAATTCGCATATGCTTTTGGCTATGGGATCGACGACTTGCATAACGCAGCGCTTTCATTTGAATCGGCAAAAAGTTTGATTTTTGAACTTATCTTTTTTAGTATTAATTCATTTTTTTCGTATCGTTTTTTTCACGCGGTATCATCTTATATCAGCCTATTGGTTAGAACGACCATTCTCATCTTAAATTCTATTTTTAACTAGTTATAGTTTTTCAAGGGTTCATTCTTTCAAGATATTATATTTAATACTGTTTTATTAGAGAGTTTGTGTCACTTCATGCAGCGCTGCATGTCGATGAATATTTATTTCTAGCCTGAAAGCTCCTACCACTAGAAATATCCTCGGATTTTTATCTTGTATGGAGTTTACGCTCCCATGTTTTGGATAATCTCTATCAAATTTCTGAACTCTGGCTCTTTTCTTTACCTATGAACTTTGTTTGGCTTCTTTACAATCTTTTCCTTCCGACGAACTATTGAATATTCTCCTTTTATTTCTGTGACTTTTTAAATAAACACTCTTTAGTTGCAAACCTCTTGAAAAGGAATGGTGAGAACCTGGCTATTCCACTTATTTCTCCATTCTGTCTTTTGGTATGATTTAATGATCTCGGACTTTTAACTACTATGCTATATTCTTTCTGTGGTGATCTATGTTAAATTCAGGAACGTCTTACTACCCAGTCAATTTCCAAGACTCCATTTTTTGGACTCAACGTCTACCCACTATTCCCAAACCATAAAATAAATACTCACTAGGCACTACTATTGGATCAGGACTCTCAAATTTTAAGTAAGTTAGCAATAACAATAGATTTAGTAATTGTTTTAATTAATTTGTTTATAATTTGAACCTGCTGAGATTGCTGACAGCTGTATGAAGTCAAAAATCGATCAAGTCCCTCATTGACACTCAAACACACTGTATATGGGGTGTCAATTTTACTTTGAAGTTACGTTTCGCAGTAAGTGCGCGATGGTGGCACTTTGGCTCTTTTTCACGCAGAGCCGGCTCATTATATATATATATATATTAATATATATATTATATAACATATATATATATATATAATATGATTATTATATATATAATATATATATAAACTAATAACCTCATCTACTCACTACTATAATATAATATGATATATAATGAAATATAGTATATTTTAAGTATAATATTATATATAATATAATATAGGCCATATATATATATATTAATATAATATAATAATATATATATATATATATCAGGGATATAATAAGTATGCCGACAAACTCTGTGACTTTGAAACAGTGTGAAAATATTCGTTTAGTGCAGCATAGTCGGGGAATGACGGATAGAGGAGATATAGGGAATAATTTTCCACTGCGCAGATAGTAACAACCATACATAACACAATTAATATTATAGTCATATTCATACTATGCATACATAATACCCGTAGTGGTGTGTTACACATCATTGTGGTCTAATCACATTAGGTGTTAAAAATGTGTAGCCCGTTTGCAGCAGATGCAGTCTCACTCATGGAAGTGACGCAGTCAGTATAGAAAGATTCCCTCTTGCTGATCGAATAGAATTTGCACCAATCAAAGAGATACGTTGCCGAGGTAACAACATCAGGAATAAGGTCTGCTGTACACACGAAGTGAATATAAAGAGGCCATGCAATCAATAATCTATGGGGTCGAAGATCTGCGGCACGTGCAGCTGGCCATGCAAGCGTAATACTCCAGTCCATTAACGATTGGGGTACGTAACCGTTTTGAGGTACTAGGGCGAACTGTGGACTTCGCAAAATGGGGTGGAGGCTTCATTTACATGAACAACATGTTTCTAAGGACACGCAAAGGAAGTCTCGATGAGTGCGAGCAATTCATCCCATCGAAGCTGTAGAGTATGAATGGGGTCAGGTGGGGCTTACGGATAAGACAGGCATGGTCGAGATAGAAGCGTGTGACCAGAGTGATGACATCCCACATATTAATACGGAATTGGTGGCTGGTGCTGCCCAAGAGATATAGAGAGAGATAGATAGATAAGATAGGGCCCGATGTGGGTTGGTTTATGGAACTTGCAACTCTTATCGGCTAATGGACTCCTATCTTCTCATTTGTTAGTGGATCAAATGACCACATCATGCGTCATCATTCTCGCTTTGTTGATCGGGTGCGACTAAATTCGTCTGCAATCGGGGAATCTTCTAAATGCGTCACTTAATTATGCAGACAGGTTGAGACGAGAACGCCTGCTTGGCTACAGGCGATCGGGACATTTGAACATCGTACTGTGAAATAGAAAATAGTTTTACAGTAAAGTGTATTCGTGCTATTGAGAACCCTGGTCAATCATCAAATAAGATCGTGGAATCGATTTTGGCCTCTTCCGTGCATTAATCGACATATTACATCTAGGGAGAGTGGGATGGTTTACACTCAGTGTTCATCTCAAATATTTGTAGGTATACAGGGCGGCCTTTAATATAAACATTGATATACTATAATTATATATCAATAGTAATATATATCTTATAGTTATATATACCTATATAATATATATAATATATTATTATATATAGTATATATAAACAATATAATATAAAAGATATTAATAAAGTTTAATATATTATATTATTATATATTACTATATAATATATATATATATATATATAATAATAATATAATAGTTTATATAATATTCATAATAAATATACAATAATAGAAAGTATCTATATATATATATATTATAATTATTTGGGGGCAGACAATGTAAAATAAGATCCAAAAATAATAATTAATAGACTTCATGCTGACATTGGTGCTCTTTCAATATCGGGATGATGCAGAACTTCTTGCTCTTTGCAAATTTTATTCATTACATCATTCTTGTAGTTGTAAGTATACGAAGTAAAAGTTTTTTTAAGGAAGGCTAAATGGATAGGCTTATATTATACAATATTATATTATATATATATTATATAATATAATATATTATAATAATATCAATATATATATATAATATAGTAGTATATATTACTAAATTTATATTTATATCATAATATAGAATATTAATATATATTTGATAATATATAGTATAAAAATATAAATACTATAATATGTATACTAAATATATATATATTACTATAAATATAATATATATCATATATATTATAAAATTATATATATATAAATAATATCTATAAATATATATATATATAAATATATATATATATATAATATAAATATATATATATATAAATTAATAATATATATTAATTGATATTTTCCAATTATAAAATATACTATAAATATACTATATTTATATATAGTATATACATTTATATCTCAATATTTAAAATAGTAGTAATATATCTATATAATAATACTTATTATAATATAGCATAATATAACATAATATAATATAATAGTATAACTATATAAAAAATAATATATATATATTTATATGTAAGTAATATATACAAGATATAATATAAATATATATAGTATATATACTATATCTATATATATATATATATATTACGTCTTAGTCTTCCTCAGAAAGGCCTATACCGGCTGTGAGAAGAGACGCAGAATTTCCACGCAGTCTTTCAAGACGGCAACCATCCACATCATATGACGCAATACGCAGGCAATTCCATGTCCTTTCAGGGCTCTCTCAATGCAATCACTCCCATTCTCTCGCCGGTCTTCCTCTCGGCTTAACTCCTCACTCTCATCTCCACCTTCTCCTTCGCGCTCGTTCTCCGGCAATCTACTATAAATGCCCCACAATACCACAGTCTGCGCACGAATGTAATACGTTCAAACATAAAAGGCACCACACTAACTCTACTATCATATAACCGCGCAACTTCGTAACGTCACTGAACTTTACACTCGCTTTCGCCACTCTGAGTCCATCATAAACGCTTCATTTCACAGCTTTGAGTCCTTTTTTCCTCCTTGTTGTAATGCTCATGTTTTCTGATCCATATGTCATATGTGGGTATCCAACCCACCCCACCAGTATGCATCAAATATGCTTTTTCACTTACTATCCATCCCCGAACTTTCATAATTAGGAATACAAAGCTCATCATTGCCCTTCCGATTTTTCATTTCTTGCCTCCAATTTCATACACAGTGCGCTGCCCTTTCTCGTAATATCTCACCCAGGGTTACACAAGATCACAGTTTCTCAGACGCTTTCATCAATAATGATGACTCTCACTTCTCTCTCATCCCTCTCTACCCCCTCTCATTATCACTAGTCTTTTCCGTATTCAGTCTCTAAACCAAACCAATCTCCTTCAAATTTCTGTCCAAACTTTCCATAAGTCCTCTCAATAAACCTCTTCCCGCACTCCAACACGCCCAATCGTCGCGTAACCATTATATCACCATCCAGTTTCGGAAATTCCTCTTTAACCTTTTTGATTACTACATCCAAGTAAGCTATAAAGAGTAAGGGAGATAGGACACTGCCCTGCTCTCACCTCCGTCCCCACCTCAAACCATTTCTCACTTTTACATCCAGTT
>JABUQX010041885.1:20000-27500 GCA_015478945.1 Trachelipus rathkii
ACCTCCTTTCCTACCCATCCCCAGATTGACTCAAAACCACAATGGGTTACGAATAATGCTGAAACTGGTAAAATTTTAATATAAAATCTCCTACTAGTTTCAATGGAGCTCATGTCAACATTACCATTTATTTTGGCATACCGTACTGAATAAATAATATTATTAAAAAAAAATCACAGTCTCTCTTATGCGACCCTAAATGATTTATATTTATTCAGACATATATGAATATACATAATGAATAAATAATAGTCTATATTATATACAGCAGTCACTAGCCATAACTGCTAAAATAGTGGACTAATGTTAAAGTTTGCTCGACATATTTCAAATACATACAAATTGTTTAACAAAATTTGCTCTAAAATCCCTACGACATAGTAATTAATCACTGACCATGAGAGAAATGTGTCTAAAAAATAATTTGTTTACTCATTCATAATAAACAGTAAAAAAAAACTAATCTAAATAACAATCCCAAAAAGTGGATCTCTAATATAAATATCATTTTAAAGACGATAAAATAGGAACTGGGTTTGGGAATATGCGTGAAAAATATAAAATCCTAAAATGAAATTTTTTTTTTTTTAATCTGACTTAATCATAAAATACTTCAAATACTTCTGGATATTATTAACATTAAAACAAGTACGATTATAATTATTATAGGCCTTTTCATAGAATGATAATTAAGTTTTCTGAAGAAACGGAGAAGAGTTACGAAACTGAACAACATTTATGGATTTTCACCGTTAACAGCCAATTTGCTTTTTTTCCTCCGTTTCTTTTTCTCAAACTTTTCTTTACTGTTTTTAATTTCTGGTTTCTGTTCTTGTTGCTTTGGTTTACCATTAGAATCACTAGAAGAATTGCTAACTATCTCAGTAGAACAACTTTTCGGTAAAAGTCGAGAAGGTTGACTAGAATACCACTCCCAATTGTCAGACCGTAAACGTGTTTTACCTTTTAAAGAAGGAGGTATAGAAGTATTTTTCAATTGTTTAACAATTGGTTTTGTTAACACACTATTATTCCATAAGTTAATGTGTCTGTCCTCATTAGCAGCATGTCCATAATGATTATCGATTTCGCTTTCTACAACGCAATAAGACGGGGAATCTCTAGCATTGTGATAATAGTCATTTATTACAGGGACATTATAATCAAATTCAGGTGTGGCATAAACATGATTAATAGAATCACTTATACCATTTGTTTCTACCACTTGTGAATCATAATCGCAATCGTTGTATTCTTCCTCAATGTAAGCTTTATCATAAACGTAGTCGTCGTAAAGTATTTCTGTATAATAAGGATGAGGATACACATCGCTGAAGGGTTCTTCAACTACAGTTATTTTGCCTCTTTTCAAGTCACTAGAAAATACATAATTTGGTTCCTCTTCTTGTTGAGAATTCAATTCATTTTTCCACTTCTTACTCTTATTTCGCTTTACAAGTTGCCAATCTTCTTGTCGGATTTCTTCGACAGATTGACCGTTAATTCCTTCAGATTTGGCTTTCGGCTTAGAGCTTAGAGCGATTTTTTCACCACTAAAAAGCACTCCAGCACTAGACTTTTTAAGTTTCTCCAATTTACCTTCTTTCATCGAAGAAGATAACTTCGATTCGTGAATCGAAACGTTTGACATAGATCTTTGGAGTTGTGCTTTCTTCTTCTTCCTCTTTTTTTCCTTTGGATTTCCTGCCGCATTGGTCGAACTTTGTTCGGTAACCAGTAAATCTTGGTAGGTACCTAGAAGAGAATATGAACATTAGATAAACTTACATAACTTACTACTACCATAAATAAAAAATTTAAGCACCATTTTGAAATCAATAACAAGAACAAAGTGAAAAATAAAATTTTTGAATTGCATACAAAATTATCATAGTTATTAATGGGGAATATCTACCACATACTCAAGAAGAAAATTGCCTTAGTAAAACTTTATTCAAACTAATGATAGATAAATAAACGAAACAACTGTATGTACTGCCAAGTGTTGAGACCACCAAGGTTATATTAAATTTATAAAGCAGGTACAAATAAAGTTCTTACAAAGAAGGCGCCACAGAAGCAGGAGAAATATAATAGTTACTACACTTAATGTGCTTTAATGTTATTTAGATAAAAAAATATTAAGACCTTTTGAAGAAACAAAAGAATTATTAATGATACACAAAATAAATATACCAAAATTACAATGTCAAATAAACAGAAAACTTAGTAAAAGAACAGTAGAATGTATTGAAATTTAATTCGTAACATGAAAGTCTAAAATTTACTTTTAAAACTATCAAATAAATTCTCTCTCCTATAGAAACAAAAATACAACATTAAACTTCACAAAACTTTTTAATAATATATAGATGAACCATTATAAAAAATACACACACAAACACAATTCATAATTTAAATTAAAATATCGACAAAGAATAGCACAAAAAATGCAGCTGCAAAGAAAGGACAGTTAAAAACAAAACTAGGTTTGCAATCTCTTGCGATAAAGCAGCAAGCATATTAATTAATCATTCAAAATTGGGGGAAAAAAACAATGAAACATGTTTAGATGTTCAAAGTCTGTCCACGTTAAACGAGAAGCACGCTTAAAAATATTTATTCCTGCTGAAATAATTATTACTAATATTTAGACTAAATAAAAGCAAAGCTATAAACCGCATTAACTATTTTAAAAATATGAAGAAACAAGAAATTTTGAATAATTGTATATAAAGTTTGTAACGGATTAACAAATAAACTACCTGCAGAATGTAACTGAAAAAATATTGGCCTCATTGATATGACAGTATGAAAGAAATGGTTTTAAAAATTAGTTTTGCTTCCGTTACAAAATGTAAATGACATAATTAGTAAGAATAATTAAACAAAAGTAATTTATATACCATGTCGATGGTTTTTAACCGCATTAAATCCGTCGAACCATAGCTACAGTTTTTTTGTATGAATTTCGAAGCACTAAGTGTTCGGATTATCATAAATTACACAAAAAAAATTGGAATTTACCTTTAAATTTGAGGTGCAACAAACTTTTTTATCGACTACATTTACTTTTTAATTTCAATTTCTTTTAATTTTTTTCCTGTTTAGGTAAAAAAAATCAATCTTTTGCAACTGAAATTCCGGACGATTTTCATACACACAAGTTACTAGTGTAAGACTAGCCTTAACCTTTTAATTAAAGTCCTCTAATTTTAATATGAAAAATTTGTTTAGACGTTGCGATAAGGCTATATGTGAAATCTCACTTGAAACGAATTGTGAAAAATGAATTTAAAATAATTATATTTTGACTCCCTTGAAAAAATGTCTGTAATTTGAAATTAGAGCCTCAATTTTCACATATAAAGCTAGTAATAATAAAAAGAGGCACACTTTGTTTACGGATAATTTAATTTCAAATAAATTTGACGAAACAAATTTAAAAAAAAAATTATTAACAGATGCAACACCAGTGCAATATTTAAAACATTGATCTAATTCTCATGAGGATTTGGTATAAAGCATGGCGAAAAAAAGTGTATTAACCCTTTCGTTTCATACACAAACTTATGTTCAAGGTGTAAGAGTGGTGTAGAAACTTTGGTGGCTTATCAATAAATAAATTAAAAAGCTGAAACAGCAGAAGGTGTTCTTGAAAAGAACGTGAAAATGTTTTGTGATCAATCTAAATGAAGTGGTTCAACGTTGGTTGCTTCATCATTTTCAAAATAATTTATATTTTGTATAATGTTAACTTTATTAAAAAAGAAAAATCTTAAAGGTTTCTACAGAGTGGTTGCTCAACTTTTGGACCTTTGACTAGATAATTTTTTAGCATTTATGGGGTTTTGCTTTGAACTCATTATCTCAGCTACGATAATTTCTAGGAGGAATTTTCATGATGTTTAAACACATTGTAAGGTTCAAATCTAGATTTTAAACTTTGCTTCTAAAAATATTCCTATAGCATAAATTTTAATATCAAATATTTGTCTTAAATTCACAAAACATGTCAGTTTTGGTGTGATTTTTAGGGAGGGAGAAGGTAATTTATTTAAAGTCTGAAATTTTTTATAAAGTTACAGCTATAACAATAGTTTATTCCAAAAAAAATTAAACTTTAAATCTTGTAAGCTTTTTCTACAGGGCGTTCAAAAATACTAAAAAAATGTCCTATTTTAAAATTCAATATCTCTGGTGGGCAAATACATAAAAGTCTAAACTTTACAGACATTAAAGTACTCTATTGTAAGTAACTTCATATAAAATATTTAGTGGGGAACTTTAGTGGTTAGTAGTTTAAGAGATAAAGCCTTACCAATGTCATGAATGATGCACATTTTTACATGGCACTAGTTAAAAATGTGCCAAGAAAAGTTAGGTTTTTAGAGTCTCGATTGCAAAATGAAATTTTAGAGAAATATCCCAAAGTGAAATTCGAATCTAATTTCATAAATTTTCATGCAATCTATGTGAAATACAAAAACAAAGAAGCATTATTTGGAGAGTTCTAAAACGTAAATTTTAAGCAATTTTCTGTGTTGATTTCTTGTGCGAATTGAGTGCCAAACTTTTGAGTAACAGCTGCCAACATATAAAAAAAAATCTACCATAGAGAGATGGGTTTTAAATAACATTTTTAGGTGTATTACTTTTGTAAAGAATATCAAAAGGAGACAAACATTTATTGGTTTGAATGTTTTAGTTTAGGCAAATTACTTTTTATGAAAAAAAAAAAAAAAAAAAACGAAATTTTTTGGGGCCTTTTGAAATTGTTAAGAAGGATATACTTTTAAATTTTACTTACGAACACCTCTCTGTGTTAAGATTTCTTAAATATACTGTAGTGTCAGTTGGCCCTTAACTGGCATTTAAAAACAAACTTTTAGCGACACAGAAAATTGCTCGAAATTGAAATTTTTGCTTTTTATTTTCATATAGATCGGATAAAAATCAATGAAATTATGCCCAAATTTCAATCTTGCAAATTTCCCTTCTAATATCGAAACCTTCACTGAAGCACTAGCTTTACTTAGAATTATTTTTAAGTGGTACCATGTAACCATTTGATATACTATAATTACCCAGGAAAATATGAATTAGCCCATTGCAATATATATGAAATAATGAATTTGTTATGACATAATATACTTTAATGTGTGTAAATTTGAGACGTTTTTATATATTTATGCTGAGGGAACATTTTAAGAAGCAAAGGTTAATAACCATAATTGTACCTTACAATGTGCCTAACATCAAATTACTTGAGAATTTCACCTAGGAATTACCAGACCTGATACAATGAAGTTAAAAAAAGAAAAAAAAACTACCTTTTAACGTGCTTTATCCCCTTTTCAGACGGTAACACGGGGGGACTACAGGAAATCGAACTTTAAGGCCGGCTATCCCAAACCACCAACGTGTTCGCAGTCGAGTTTTAATTCCCGCCCACAGGTAGATAAAACTTCAACTACTACGCGGAGAATTGAACCAGCATCCTCTCGTATGAGAGTCGGCGAGTCAACCTCCTGCGCCATGAGGAGTTCTACAATGAAGTTAAAGCTAACCCATATAAATGCCAAACCTTCTCAAAGGTATAAAAATGACCAACCTGTTGAAACCAGTATGAATAAATATTTTATTATTGTAGTTTTGAACTGTCAACATATAAGGTTAACCGCATGATATATGTAAATCATTTTCAAAATGTGTCGGCAACTAATTTTTTTTTTTTGACCACTTCATATGGATAGACCCTTTTGCGATGTAAAATTTTCATACCAATATATGTGGTGTAATAGGGGGGAAATTTAAGTAGGCCTATAATGTTTCATTCTCTTCACCATCAATTTCTGTTATTTCAAATAGTTCTCGTCTCTCTATAGGAGTTTAATAATAATAATAATAATAATAATAATAATAATAATAATAATAATAATAATATACCTATCTTTATCCATCTATTACATTTATTTTTATTAGTATTATCATCATTATCTATATCGAAAACGATTCCTGAGAAAAGTTCAGGTAATATCGTGTTCCTGGTCAATTGAAAATAAAAAATCTCTCTCAACCTAAACCTTCATCCTAAGAGGCCTTCAAGATGTCGGTTAAAACATCTCTGTTGCACAGTCTATTTACAACAAATAAATAAATACAAGGAGTTTTACTTTATTGCCATGGTCAGTAGTGATAAATTGTTTCCTAATTTATACATCCATTCAAAAGTTTTTATTCTTAGCATGCTTTACCCTAGCAGATTTTTAAAGAACTGGTTGATGGTGGCTTCATGTAATATGCTTTGCTCAATACATTTCAAAACCACTTTCCTTCTATTTTAACTTTAAGCAATAATTCTTTCCCAATCCTTTCTTGCAATATTAACTTTATTCTATTTTTCTGATTCATCAGAATTTGATCAATCTTAAACCCTCCACCCTCTTTAAAATATAAATCAAGTGTCCTACGTATACAATCCTAATATACAATGACAAAATTTTAGAGTTTGCATTCTCAATCCTAGTCGTGGAAGTATAATACATTTTAATAAATTTTTGATAACTATTTACACAACCTTTAATAAATTTCACCTATTAGTCCCCTTCAATCTAATCTTAAATGGAACATTTCTTCGAATTTTGTTTTTGTTATATAATCTTACTCAAGATAGATTTATAAGGCACAAAAGATATTTAATTTACGGATATATCATATTCAATTTTAAACTTACTGAAAATATTATAATATTTTGTCTTTATCTAATCTAAGCAAATTGCTTTAGATTAAAACATATCTCCAGCAATATTCTGAGTTTTAAAGAATCTTTATTCATTTTGAGCATCCAATAAGCTCTCAAACACAAAAGTACAAATAGTATTAGAGTATATAATACATTTATTAAAAAAAAAAAACAAGAAAAAAAAAAACTTAAGAAATTAATGATTTTACCTTTTAGAGCAGTCTGTCCACTTAATCTCCTTTCCCTGGGTCTATCCTGGTTTCCAGTTTTTAAATTATCAGCAGACATTCTTCTAAACTGCGGAGAAGTTTCACGTCCGGGCATTTCGGATTCATAGATGGCAATGCTATTGTTTTTCATTAAGTTATTTTGATTTTGAATCTGACTGGCAACTGGTGTAGATGGATGATTGAAATCTTGCCCTAACAGACCAGCACGTACTCTCTTCATACAAAATGTAAAAGCAACGCCAACAACAAGTACTTGAATAATTAAAAAAATGATGTGATGTTCGAAAATGCTCTTCATAAAATTATCTTTCTCTTGAGAGAGAGCAGTAATTACATTAGTCAATTTTTCCACTTGTTCCTCAAGACCTTCAATACGCTTTTGGTGATACAGGTCCCTTTCATAAGCAATCTGAGAAGTTCTATTAAGAGCATGTATCGTTATATTAAACTGACGTTCCATCTCTTCCATCTGAATCTTATATCTTCTGCTTAATTCTTCTAAATACTGACTACTGATCGACATAT
>JABUQX010041885.1:32500-51318 GCA_015478945.1 Trachelipus rathkii
ATTGATTGTTTGTAGACAATTGTGAGGATCCTTTTTTTTTGTGTTAACCAAATAACTGGAGTACGTTTTTAGGGCACTAATTTTTCTGATTGCTTTGCAGGTGATGTTTATGTGGGTGTGTGAATATCATGTGTGTGTCATATGTGATTCCTAGTGTTATTAGGGTTTTATTGAGGAAAGCAAAGTCTTACCTTAATTTTATTACTCAAGCGAACCACGACAGATTCCTTATTTGAATGAGATGACACTCGGCCCTCAGTACCACTAGAAGGAATAGCCGTCGAAGGTGAAGGAGTTGTAGTAGTTGTGGTTATGGGAAGAGATCCGTGATCTTCCGAATTTGAAGGAGTCTTCTCTTGAGTTTTCTCTACTTTCTTATCCTTTTTTGAGTCTCCTTGCTTCTCTGTTTTATCAACTTTTTCAGGCTTTTCGGATATCACCGGTGACGAAGCATTTTCAGCTTTCTTTTCAGTGGTAGAACCGTCAGATTTTGCTTCTTCTTCCGTAGTCTGTTTAGTATCGGGAGAAGTTTCAACTGGCAAATCAGAATCTAAATTATTTGATAAAGGTTCAATTTTCACACCATTTGTATGAGATGGTGGAATAACCTTTTTAGAATATGAACTTGTATTTCTTTCTTCTGAAGGTAATTTTTTTTCTATATCTGTAAATTTCTCACCTTTATTATCAAGAATGGTTATGTCCAAAGGCAATTCTCCAATAGTACTATCAATTGTACTTAGATTTTTAGCTTCGTTACTTTCCCCTTCTGTTTCACACGCTAGAAGATCACTAAGAAGCATAGGATTATTCATATGACACATGGCCAAAATATGCTTTGGCGATAGCATAACACAAGCATAACTATTATTACATATTGAATCGTAAACGTAACTATCATTGTTCTGGTGAGAAGAACAAATAATAGTTGCTAAACGATAACAAAAGTCATAATTTTTAACTACTTGAGAAATAATGGGATTAAACATAAGCTTCAAATATTCGTCGTAATAGCAAGCTAAAATATAATTTAATGAATCAGCAAAATGGCATGACTCATTCTTAATAGTAAATTCGTCCTTCAAAGATTTGCAGTTTTCATTGTACTTAATTAACTCGCTCTCCTCAGTTAAATTCCCAGAACGAGAACCACGTTTGATCACTTCCAAAACACCGTTAAAAATGGCTTTAAAAACGTCTGGAATCATTATACCACGCTTATCTGAAAATGATTATATATATATATATATATATATATATATATATATTATA
The DNA here is from genome assembly GCA_015478945.1 of Trachelipus rathkii. Classification (NCBI taxonomy): domain Eukaryota; kingdom Metazoa; phylum Arthropoda; class Malacostraca; order Isopoda; family Trachelipodidae; genus Trachelipus; species Trachelipus rathkii. The sequence continues at coordinate 33,773 of JABUQX010041885.1, forward strand.
TTATATAATATTATAGAATATTATATATATATATATAATATATATATATATATATATATATATATATATATATATATATATATATATATATATATATATATATATTAAGGGACGTATCATAGGGTAGGCAGGGTAGGTAGCTCCTACCCATATTTCTGTGTCTTTTTAATAAAATACAATAAATGGTAAAGTAAACTATTATTCAAATTTTATATGAAGTGTAAAAAAGAAACTGCGATTGTTTATAAATAAATTTAATAGAAAAGCAACTACTTTAGTAATAACATTATAATAATTAATTCATTTGGAAATTTTCCTCCTACTCTGTTTCTAAGAGTAAAATTCTAAGCTGTGGGCGTACATAGATCTTCATATTTCGTAATAATATATAGAACAGGCCAGGCATCATACCTTGCTGTACGAGCGACAAAATACGAAAATTTACGGCACGAAAAATTTTCGTTCACATGAAAACGTAGTTCTCCAGTTGAGATTTGATGAATTTTCTATCTTTCTCTCTCTCAACTCTCGATCTTTCTTGCAAAATATATATGATATATATAATATATATATATATATATTAATTATATATATATTATATATATATATATATTATATATATATAATATTATTATATAATATATATATATATATATATATAGGTTGGAAAAAAAGCATGGTTTCATATTAAAAAAACAAAAGCATTGTTTTTTTTTTTGAAAAAAACAAATAAACCGACAATCTTTTTTTTTGTTTTTTATTTGGTTTTATACTACTTTGATGGTTTAATGTAGTTTTTTAATGGTTTAATAAGATTTTAAAGGGCAAAATCCACTATGAAACTGTTATAACACATTGCTAACATACGTATTTTAAAATTTCCTTTAATAAATTTTCTTAGATCTTAATTTTAAATTTTCCTGATAACTGTAAACTGGTATAAAATTATTAAAAAAAAATTTTTTGTTTTTCTTTGTTTGAAATATTTATAAAGTAAATTTTGGAAAATTATTAATAATACATGAACTCTAATCTGAAAATAAAAAAAAGGTTTTACTTTATCATTTTACTAAAAAAAAATTATAATTTTGCAATGCACCCAAAATATAATTAATGAAAAATTGCGATATGACGACAATGTCACTTAATATTTGAACTCTCTTAAAGGATGACAAGATGATAATGACGCACAATAAAAATCGGCCATGCACTTACGATGCCATTTCTCACAAATCCTCTACACTCCACTATGAGTTTTATTTATAACTTTTGAATGTGGGCATCAATGGGTAGAAATGAATTCCCAAGAGCTCAAAACAAGATATAACACACACACACGCACGCACACCGGCAGCACGCACACGCACCTTCTGCCCGGCTCCCGCTACGCCTTCAGCAGGGCACCGCACGCTCGACTTTGTTGGTTGTGTGTGTGTGTGGTGTGTGTTGTGTGTGTGTGTGGTGTGTGTGTGGTGTGTGTGTGTGTGTGTGTGTCGTGTGTGGTGGTTGTGTGCGTGTCGTGCGTAACGCGGTGCTGCCAGTGTGCGTGTGCGTTTGCGGTGTCGCGGTCGTTCTGCGACAGCGTGTGCGGTGTGCGTGCGTGTGTGTGTTGTGTGATTCTTGTTTTTGAGCTCCTTGCACACGCACGACGGCACACACATGCACCGCACTACCCAGTTTATCACCGCTAACACCACACAACACACACACACACCACATGAAAAATATGCACCAACATTACACACACACTATCACACACACACAAAATCACTTACACATCACAAAATCACACAAAAAACACAGTTTCGATCGTGCTATAGTTTCTCCTGGTACATTCGAGGGGTGTGAGTGAATATTGAGACAGATGGAGCTATAATAACTGGGGTCGGTGCGGAATACGAAGATAGATGGTCTGGGTTCTTTGTTATTCTTCTTGCTGTCAGTCTCCATTAATCCATTTGCTGAATTTTCATCTCATTGTAACAGACAGGAAGTTCGTTGCCTACAGGGATAACTATTAAAGTTGACCATCGATCGTCAGCAAAAGGTGCGCAGATCTTTCATTAAAGGACAAATAGGTACCTCGTCATCCTCTAATCGAAACAATTTTCACAAACTTCTTTTTCTGGCCTCTCTTTTAGACCTATCCTTTTAAATTCGACACTTCAAATTGTAATAATTATCCTTTCCTTCCTTGCTTTTTTCGCTTCCTGTATTATATGTTAATGATTGTTATAGTAACTTAAAAGTACTAACCTCCAACTCTGAATAATGTGTTCCTTCAAGATCAGTCTACGTTTTGGCTTTCAATGTCTATTTATTCCTCTAATTATCACCTCATGTGACGCCTTACTTAATTTTACTTGGTATTATACTTCTCTCATGCAGTCTTCTATCGTTTACAATCTCAAAACATACACTACTAAGATTGTATCTCCCTATTGACGTTTCTAGTCTGTTTACAATTTCATGTTGAAGATCTGTGGTCGCATAAGAAGCAATCTTCTTGAAATCTATATTGAACGTTAGGAGAAGTGCCGAGTAGCCGCGGATGAGACAATTCTCTTTATTCTCAAGCGGAGTTTTCTTTAATGAGGAAGAATGTGTAGCTCGCTGTTGTATGCAGCCATGAAGTGTACCTCAACCCACGCTCGTTCAATTACTATACAGTTTCTCAGTGATTTTGCCTCATTGATCCACTAGCTCTTTACTACTCAGTTTGGAAAGCGCGCACATATGTAATCCTATTCTTAAAAAATGTATGCTGCTCTGATCCTTTCTAACTATCGCCCTAATAAGCATACCTCCACTTGTCATTCTTATACTATGTATCATTAATGAAACCCTTCTCAAACTCTCACTTCTTTAGATCATCTGGAATCTCCTTATACCTTCTTTTCTGTTTTTATCAGTACGAAGCTATTCGGTAGACTTTCGAGATCTACCTGGCAGAATATAACGTTTACTATGTATAATAGATTTATGGTATTTCCGCCCTTTAAGGAGCTACAGGAAGACTGAATTAAAAAACAAAAAATGGTTTGAGGTGGCGGGGCTCTTGACATATATAAAGCATTTGACAGGGTAAAATGGCTACAGCGTCACTGTTGTCCAAGCTCCCCTCCTTTGGGTTTTCCTTTTCTCTCTTTGCTTACTTTATGTCTAGCTTTTCTCTCAAATAGTTCCATATCGGCACCTGTATAGTTTGAGTGGGTTAGACTTTCTTCTTTTTTCTGTCAATGTGGTTTGTTTATTGTTTTTTTCAGGTTTCTGTTTTAATTATAATCATACTCTAATGTTTATTCTCTTGCTTTTTTCATCATGATCTTCCTCACTCTGTACATCTAAAACTCCTCAATCTCACATTCATTAAAGATAGTATGATAAATCTTAGTAATCCATACTTTTATCTATTACTTCAACTATATATATCAATATATCTAAACAACCTCCCTCTTTTACTTCTAAGAATTGCCTCATTACTAGTTACTTAATCTTCTCTCCTTTATCTTTACTATCTTAAGCAGCTCTTTGGAATTTGGATAGAATTTCAGGTTGAGTCGTCTCGTCTCTACAAACTCATAGTACTTGTAGAAACTTAATATCATTTAAAATATAATACCTACTGAGAGAGCAGAGAGAGAGACTTCGAGAGACGCTAGACGAGAATCTTCTCTCCTTTATCTTTGACTTTAAATATCTCTTTGGAATTTCGAGAATTCATTCTATATGTCGACTGTTCAGTGTCGTCTATCGCGATCTATAACTCCTTTCGTGGGTCTCCCGAGTAAATTTTCGTATTCTTTAATATACAAACATCGCTGCTTGGGCTCACATGAACATCAAAGGTACAATAAAGATAGAACATGCTTCTGTTGAACCCACTCTCGAAATATTACATGTTTTCTATGATACTCATGTGGACGGTTACGACAACTTATCGAAAGAGACTATACGTTGGACGCCACAAAATTTCTGTTATGCTTATGAGAAGTGCTTGACGAGTTCTTTTTTTATATAGAAACATGACGCTTTGCGTCATCGAAGGAGAATTTCCATATTGAATTCTTAATTATTATAATTGTCTATTCACACCCTTAAAATAGCTCAGGTGGTCTTTCTCATTCTAACAGCCTTTGATTGGTGAGTAACTTCGAACATCGGTTCTCTCTTATTTAGTTCTGCCACAGGAGCGATGGATGACGTACCATTTATAATTTAGAAAATATCGTTTCTCATGTTTAGAGTTTATATTCTATTACCTATCCTCACTCCATTGTCCATTAACTGCCTTTATTTGTCACTTCATCTCTTCTTAAGATACTGATAACTTGATCCACTATCTCTCTATTCTACGTCTCGACCCTACCCTATGTATATAATTATTGTTGTAGTCCATTGTGATGCTATATATTCTTATTTGCATTATAGGTAACTTTAATCTATATAGTAAGTATAGCAAGTTGATCAGGATAGGTAATACTAATTATATACTACACTATTATCAGCTATAGTTACCTTATACTCATATACCTTTTTACGATACCCCTCGTAGCTATCAAGGTAGGTTAGTATACTGTCCTATATATCCGTCAAGTATATGATAGTTTGTATATAGTATTAGTTATTAGATATTATATTGTAAGTCAAATCTTTCATCGCAGATGGGTTGGTATTAATCGAACTGACTGTCGCATGATCGTTAAAGTCCATTCTCTTTGCACACCACGCGGCTGCGTTTTGAAGTTGGAGATACAATATCGTTGTTCTCTCTTCCATCATCTTGTGTTGTTCCTCATGGAATTCATATTAAATTAGTTATGCAGTACGCGACTGTTTAAAGCCTGCTAGATCTTGATAGTTCATGACAATGAGCTAAATTTGCGTCATTAAGAATCGGTATTGATATTGGACGAGGCGAATTTCATACACTATTAAGAATGACGATCTCATCTTGTCTGAATATAGGTGTTCTTGGCCTCCGCTGAAGATTCGACTTGAAAGGCGTGTTAGATCTTTAACGTGTACTAAAATAAGACTATATAACGATCTAAGAATGATTGTTGAAAGAGCGAATTTTATCGCCTTTTAAAATAGCTAGCCCTGAAACCACCTATATAGAATGGCACACTCTTCCGACGGTGGATCACTCACTTAACCTAGACAATGCGAATTAATAGCATATGAACAAATATTATGCCGACTTTTATGGTTATCAGCCGTTGTCTTTTAAGCGAACTATTATTTGCTTCTTCTCAGCAAGAACAAAGTAAGAAGAAAAATAAGAAAAAATAAAATAACAAAAATCTTAAATAAAAATACAACAATATGTAAAATAAAATAAAAGTTAATAAAGAAGAAAAGGATATATATCGCAAGCGGTGATGGCTCACTGGTTCCAAAGTCTGCAAATCATCCTTGTACTTAGACGAGCACTCGATAAGTTGTGCGTATGTAGTGTCCGGATTTTATCACATAGCTATGATAACTTCTATCTCTAGGATGAGGTATTTGGTAAGCTGTGTGAAACTGAAGGGGAAAGTAGACATTTGATCAGGTTAGATGCGCGCTAAAACAATTCTGCTAAGTACCTGAACTATGTCTACTAGACCTTCTCAAATAGTGGAGTGTACAACATTGCAGGGTATACTGTGTGGATAAAATAATACGACAGTATGTATCAGTACTAAAAAAGTGCAATGGTAGGCCAAAGATATTAATTTGCAGTCTGTGAAGAGGAGAGATAGGCTCTAACGAAAACAATGAGATATGTTGCCTACAGAGAGGATGAGAATCCTTTCATGCGCAGGAGGCATAAAAATTACCTTCAGAGAAAGAATTACAAGTTTCATATTCTAAAAAGGTTTTTTTATTCCACCATCTCTAAATGGTGTGAAAATTGGAACTTTATCATATTTAGATTCTGATTTGCCAGTTGAAACTTCTCCCGATACTAAACAGACTACGGAAGAAGAAGCAAAATCTGACGATTCTACCACTGAAAAGAAAGCTGAAAATGCTTCGTCACCGGTGATATCCGAAAAGCCTGAAAAAGTTGATAAAACAGAGAAGCAAGGAGACTCAAAAAAGGATAAGAAAGTAGAGAAAACTCAAGAGAAGACTCCTTCAAATTCGGAAGATCACGGATCTCTTCCCATAACCACAACTACTACAACTCCTTCACCTTCGACGGCTATTCCTTCTAGTGGTACTGAGGGCCGAGTGTCATCTCATTCAAATAAGGAATCTGTCGTGGTTCGCTTGAGTAATAAAATTAAGGTAAGACTTTGCTTTCCTCAATAAAACCCTAATAACACTAGGAATCACATATGACGACACACATGATATTCAACAACCCACATAAACATACCTGCAAAAGAGCAATCAGAAAAATTAGATGCCCTAAAATACGTAATACTCTAGCTATTTGGTTAAAGCAAAAAAAAAGGATCCTCACAATTGTCTACAAACAATCAATAGGTTCCTTCTTAAATTACGTCTTCCATTCTCCATCATTCTAACACCTTCCCCTGCCAACCCCATCCTCATAGAAATTGAATAACCAGGAGAATAAACATCGCTTCACTCGCTATTATTCTGGTGGGCTTTTTTCTCTGGCAGGTGTTTGTTTAAAATGTTTGTTTGGTGGTCTGCGTTGAAGATTAGTTTTCTGTTAATGTCGTGTGGATTTGGTTTGGTGGTCTTATGTGTTGTTGGTGAGGTTGGAATGTTTTTTCAGAATCGGTCTGTAATATAGAACTAGTGAAGAAAGAGGTTGTTTGAGTCTGTGGTGGGTGGGGTTAGAGAGTGAAATGTGGCATGGGTGTTTGGGTTTTGGAGAAGAATTGTGTGCCTATCATGTCCAGGTCCGATTAATGTATTGAAGATTTGTTTGGTGAGGCGGGATTTCTGTTGTTGGTCTTAGCCATGTTTGAAGTTAGTTGATGTATTGTTGTGTAAGGTTTTGTGGCCGTGTTTAGGTTTCTGGTGTGTAGTAAGTATGGTGATGTCATCCGGTAGGGTTTGTTTTTGGGTGTGGTTGTGGGAAGATCGGCCTAAATTGGTTGAATAGGGTGGGGGAATGTATTGCCTTGGGGTACTCCTTGTTGATGTTTACTATAATTGGATTTTGTATGTTTTGTTTGTATTTGTGCTTTTCGTCCTGATAGGATGTTTCCATCTCTTAGTAGTGGGATATTTAATTTATTATTTTGTGGATCAAGTTATGTTTGGGTATTGTATCGAATGCTTTGTTGATGTCTGTGGGAGATATTGTTTTTATGAGTTTTGGTTTTGAGTTTTAGTCCGTTGTGAGTGTTGTTAATATTGGTTGTATGATGCTTGTGAGTGCGGTTGTTTGTTTGAAACCGTGTTGGATTTTGTGTTTTATAATTAAAGCTTTTTCCAGATAAGGGAATGAAGTTTAGGCCTTATGGAGCTATTATATATTTTTTACTAATGTTATTTTCTGTTATAAATTACCTAGGTGTTTGGAGGTGTTTCGGTTTGAGATGTCTGGGCCACTTGCAAGGTGAGTTTCTTTGTGTCTTTGTTATCGTTTCTCTAAGGTCAGTTTTGGTTATCTTCGCTATTAGTATGGAGCGTGGATGATTTTATATTTTTCTGAGGGCTTGATGATTTTCTGGTGTTTGAAAGGTTGGTTGTGGGTTCTGACTCTGCCTTTGCAAGAAGTGAGTTGCGAGAATGTTTTGGTGTTGTATGTTGATTGGGGTTTTGTATCGTATTTGGAGGATTTTGATGGAATCATCGATTGAGTGTGTGCTTGTTTGGTTGGTTGCAGGATTTTTCCGTGTAATTTATTGTTTATCGAATTCTGGTGTTAATTTGTCGGGTGTTAGTGAATGCTTTAGAAGTGAGGACAAGGATGTGTGGCATATCGTGTTGATTATAGATTATGGGTGTTGTAGGGCGGATTATAAATACATTATTTTCTCGTTTATGTATTCACAATTAAATATTTATTGAGCTTGTTGCTGTTTGAATTTGTCAGGTGTTAGGGTTGGGTTGTATTTGATGTATTCTCTGAGGATGGCTTTGCTGCTTTTTGTAATGAAATAAATTAGAGAAAGTAAAAATTTTGTATGGCTTTGTTGAGAGTGTTGATGTGCTAGTGTTATTTAAGGAACGTGTTTCATTATTATTGTCATTGTTCAGTCAAATTAAATATTCATCAGCTAGCGCTTTCATCAGTTCGTAAGTAGGTAGTCGCTACATATAGTCTTGACTTAGTTTGTTGTGGTTAGGTAGTGTAGTGAGGTATACTACGTCATAAATTCTGAGAACTAGGTGCTTACGCCTAGTATTTATACTAGTGTATAGTGTCGACTATTATTATGTTGTTTTGCCTCACTATCTCCCAAGCATGTGAAACAAATAAACTCTCCAATATTTAGATGGTCACTGGCTTATGATTAAGGAGTATTTTATGTCAAGGCGATTATGAATTCAGTAGCGTTTTTTTTTGATTTTTAGCTTTTTGGGTCTGATTAATTGAGGTTCTGTAGCTGCGTATGTCAATATATTTTTGTGTGTCTTTATATTGTTAGCTTAAGGTTTGAAAAAACAGAATATTCTTCGTGATTTAATTGATAAACTGCGAGCATGTTAAAATCGATAAGAAGACACTAGTAGCTAAACCTTTGTGTTTATAGGTATCTTTACTTGGGTTAAATTAGGATATGGAATATTTTTTGAATAAACACAGAACATAAAAAAGTTAGTAATATGTACATTTGTTGTTGCATCAAGAATGTATAGAATTGGAGTTATAGTCATATCGGCTCCTTAGAGGGTACTGAAATTCTTTAAATTTATTAAAGATTAGATCTTATATAATGCGCGGACAACAATCCAATATAGAGAAAAATATATTAATTGACTAGACTATACTATCAAGTTTTGTAAGAGGGAAAACGTGCAATCTAGAGTTGCCTTAGCAGTGCACAAATGTTCTCTCCTTATATACTGTGTATTTATTCATACTATTAGATTAGAGAGTCGTGATGCAGAGGACTAGTTGGACAAGTCCGCCTCCTATGGAGGTTTTGAGAGTGGGAGAATTTTCGGAGGAGGTTTTGGTTATTGATAAAAATAGTTCTTGAGTAATCAGGCATGGTGTGGTGTCGGGAAATCTAGTCGGCGAAAGAACTTTTGCTCCGGTGTCCTTCTTTTTCTGTGTATTTCTGGTAATCACTTTATCGTATCCTCTAAGTTTTAAACAATGTGGTTATAATCCATCCACACCCTAGAATATATATATATACGTATCATATACTATTATTATTTTCTAAATATTATTATAATAATATATATATTATATGTTTAGGTGAATTTGTGATCAGTATTATTAAATTTTGCACATATTTATTATATATTATATAATATGATTTATATAATATATTTTATTCTAGACTGTAACTTTATTAATTTTTCATTAAGGTTAGATATATATTTTTTTAAATATAAAAGTTGACTTCATTTTAGTAGATATCTATCTTAGAGCTCCTATACGTGTATAAAATGTTCAGTAGTGCGGTCCTCTGTATATATGGGGATTTGAGGTGAGATGTTGATGTAATAATAGTTACAATGACTATATAGTATAACTATAATATTAAAATATATATTATATATAATGTAATTTATATTATGAGTATATTATATCATGTAGATATATAGTATATCGGGTAGGTATATAGGCTCCATATATAGTTATTATGGTGATATTTATATTATATGACATTATGAATTTAATGTTGGTTTTGTGATTTATATACTTATTTTATATATATATATTATTATTATAATATATTATATTACTTCATTATTAATATATATATATTTATATATAATATTATATTATATATATATATATAATATATATATATTAATATATACAGTATATAGTATATATATATATTATGTGATAATGGACCAGTAGATAGTTATAGGTAAGCTCCTATACTCCAATATTATGTTTCTTTTTTAATTAGATATATTTTAATGTATGTTTAACTAAATTAATTAAATTTATATATGAATAGTGTAAAAAATAAGCTCAAAATGTATATTATAATAATAAATTGTTAAAATGAAACGATTTTCACAAATATTTATAAATGGATCTATTGAAAAATTCCATTATTTTGAAATTTTTTCCTTATCTAATCTGAATATCAATTCAAGGATATTTTATTTAAAAGGCTCACATAAACGCCTCTTTTGATCCCATAATATTTCTTATATAGTAATAACTTATATTAATTGATAGCTATGCGTGTGACAATCAGTTCACCAAGGCGTCCATCGAAACTATATTAGATACTGTTCGAGGGCGAAAACAATAGGCGTAAATTCAGCAGACCTCGTAATACCATGAAAGAATGTGTTGGCTCGGAGATATACAATACCTCATTCGTACGAAATAATCATTTGTTATCCTATTGAATCCAATTATTCTTCCTTTGAATGTCAAAGTGATTGAATTCGATATTCATTCAGTTCCATCAACAAAATCTTGGTCACCTTTTGATGGATGTTATATATTCGATTACTAACTATACTCTTCTAAGGCAACGACTAATCTTTCATTAGCTCATATTTAGATTTACTTAAGGCTAGACTTTAAGCTGATACATTAAATTTATTATTGATATATATATCCTAATTTAATTCACAAGTCATATACCTATATATACTACTATACACTCAATATATATCACTAACATGCTGCCTAGCCTTAGAGTCTTCTCTATTATTTAAACCATCTTTATAAGGTTACCGCACTGATATATTATATATTACGACCTATTTAATTGTAAAATCCTCCTTACACAAATATAAAATCATACTAAATACATATTTATATTTATTCATCTCACTCTATCTCTTTACTCTCTTGGCTCTTACTCTCTCTATCATATCTAATTCTTTCTTTATTCACTCATTACTCTATATCTAGTATTATATATATTATTATATATATATTAATATATAGATAAATCTGTCCTTTCTGTTTTCCCATAAATTCTTCCATCTAATCTGTGGCGGTACCGGTGCCTCAACATGCTCGCTCACGCTGGCAAATAATAAGCTCCCATTCGCATGAGTTTCTCCTAGGGTTACAATTCTTAAGTGTCTGTAGCGGACCTCAAACCCATGCTACCATTCATTCTCAATTACTATACTATATATAATATACTATATCGCTATTACTTCTATCTATCTCATATCTCTATTATCATTCTCTATTCATACTCTATGCTACGTCTCTATCATAAATATATATGTATATTCCTTATCTATATACCTTTTCTATACTGTCTATAAAATACTCTGATTACTATCTATCTCATTGCACTCTATTATATATTACTATTATTCAATTCTTGCTACTCTATATATACATATATATCTCTATTCATATCTATCTACTTTGACTATTCTATATATACTCATCTCATCATATTATATATATATAATCATATACTTTAATTGTTGCGAAATTTACTCTAATCGTCATCGGCAAATCTCGATCTGCATGCATTTTTTTTCCAATTCGTTCATATCGTCAATTCTTTGCCGATTAAGTGAGGAAATTATTACAGAATTTTGGATAATATTTAAAACTCAATATCACTATATATAGCTATATATTATATATATTATATATATATATATATATTATATATATTGTACCTATCTTACTATATACTATACTGATATAAGTTAATACTGATGATATCTAGGTAATTAGGGTATATGTAGGCTATATTGACTAGGAGGGGTATGCGGAAGGGCAGTTCCTGAAGATGGTTGGTTTAAGGTGTAAGAGTACAGATCTAAGTGTTTACTAATGTGTCAGTAGCCGTGAGTATAGGGATCGTGTGCTAAGAAGCGGGTGGTATATAATGGTATAGAACTAGTAGAGTGTGATGGCGGCAGCGGACATGGACTTTGAGAGGAGTACTAACTGCACATGAGCAAGATATTCGCGATTTGGGGTGATATTTGAGAATAGTGACAGATGACCGGATGCATACAGGAGTGTTAGTTTGATATCGAACGTATATCATATACACAGTCTTATATGCTCAACACTCTCTAGTATCCAATCATTCTAGTATCCAGTACATCCCTATGCGACATTATATCCCTAGTGTGTGGGGGAGAATAATTGTGCTGCGTAGTACATCGGGGTATGGGTCTCAACTTAGTGGAGCGTTGATTGACGTGTTTGAGAAAATGGGACAACGTAGGAGTGATGGATGGTAGTTGGGTTGGCTGCCAGCGTAACAACTTATCATGGTTGTTGCAAGGAATGGGATGAGGACTAGGTATGATTAGTAGGGGGGCGAGAATGAGCTCTTAGTAGAGAGATGGTGTCGCGCTACGTACGGTAAGCGCGGTTCTATGCCTTTCGGCAGGAAAAAGATGTAATGATCGTATGGATACATGGAAAAGTGTCGAGAGGATAAATGTGTGAGGAAGCAAGAGGGGGAGAGGGTGAATCGGAGAATGATCATTTAGAAAGGGCAAGATTGTATGTGGGTTAGCGATAGGCTGGAGGAACTGAGAGGAACGAAAAGGATAGGGAAGGAAACGTGAGAAATGATGGTGGTGTGGGTGTGGAAATGTGTTTTGAGTGTTGGTGTTTTAGGACCGGAATGGAAGAGGTGGGATTGATGAGAAAGATTGTATGCAAATTCTAGGATGAGCGTCATCTTTGTAGGGTAGAAGAGCTATGACTAAGAGTGTTGTGTGTTGGTGAGATGGCTAGAAGTTCTTAAATGTTAAATTGTAAGTTTTGGGGCTATAACATCTCTTTATTATAATAATATAGGTCATCTGAGGCTAACTTGTTGGAAGATGTGCGATTTCTGAGATAATCTGAAGGGAGATGTTTTGTATGGGGTAAGATAACGGGGATAGTTTAGATGGATCATGAGTTGGACTCTGACATAGCGTCTGACCCACCTAAGGATGTGTATGTATTTTAATATCAAGTTATGTTGTGTGGCACCGCAGCATTTACAACAAGTGCAGGTAGCCTCTGGTACAAGAGAGTGGGGTGTAAGATACACCGCTCAATAGTTCACTCTACTACAGCGTCAAATTAGAGGAATGAGCACAAACGCAGAGCTTTACATAGTGAGCGAGATTAAAATACAGACAGGACATGCAGAGAATGATGTGGAGAGATGTCCACAGAAGCAGAGGTGGCGGGAAATGTAAGAAGAAAAGGGTGCACGGCTTAGCAGCGAAACATAAGTCCGCCTGGCTGGAGTTTAGCCAACGTATCCTTAACACAAGGATCTAAAACATGCATCTCCTCTTTGTGCTCACGAGGGCAGTGCTGGTAAAGGTGGTGATTACGCATAATTGATAAGTCTCGCTCTCTGAGGCACTTACCGCGTGGGGTGTCACCTATTAGATAATAGGAGATATTAGAGGCACAACAGTAACAGGGAGGTGATATAATAATGAGCTTATTGGGCACGTGTATGACTGTCGAGCAGGACCTAATCAAGAGTGCGCTGGCGTGAAAACAGAGCTAGGGCTAGTGCCGCCCCGCACTCACGTGAGTGAGTTATGATGTTGAAGCAGGTATAGCTTGCATAATCAAAGTGCCGGAGTGAGACCTCCTTGTATAGCCTGGAAGGCAACTGCAGATAAAGAGGGAAAAAAGTCTGCGCAAGTCCTAAACGAGAGTACTGGACGCGACCAGTATCACTCATTGAGGGCAGGCGCGATGCGTAGGCATCCGGATGTGTGTTGATAGGTACATTGAGGTTCGCAATGACATAGTTTTTTTATGTATTATGTTAAGGCAAGGATAGGTTTTAATAGTTGGAGTCATAACTAGGAGAGACGAGAGACGGCGGGGTCGAAAGAGATAGGAAAGTATAAAGGTGTTTTGGACTAGTATTTTGAGTTTGGGTTTTTTAAAGAATTGAATATTCCCACGAAGGTCAGAGGATCCGAAAACGACCATACCGATAGTAACGGGGAGAGGAGTTCGTATTTCCAGATCAGCGAGAAGTAAGATGAATAAGGAAAGAGTGTAAGATACGCAAGGAGAGTATGGCATATTTCTAGAGATGAAATAGCAGGAAGACGGAGGAGATTCATAAGAGTAATGTAGGTATATGGAATTAGATGAAGGGTCGGAGTGTACAGTTCGGACGTGGATAGGTGAGATTGGCGTAGTAGTTTAGATGTGCCAGGGTAGGAAGAGAGGATGCATTTAATGAAAAGTAGAGGTGTAATAAGTTTATAGAGGATAGAATGGGAAGAGCAGAACCGCTGTAGGAAGACAGCGGTGACTATTGTTGACATATTGATTGAAGGGGGAACAGGAAGTAAGAAGAGGAGTAAAAGAAGTAAGAGGTCTAGCTGTATAGAGGAAGGAGATAGAGGGAGACACCATCAATGGTGGCCGAGACCGTAAATAGGTTTGTGAGGTAGAGAAAGATTTGTGGTGATAGAAAGACTTAGACTCGATGAGCTAATTTAAGGGGTAGATGCGAGTAAGAGTGAAGAATGAGGAAACGGCCAAAAAGAAGGTGGAGATCTAGGTTAGTAAGGATGATGCAGATGCACGAATGGTCATATGCGGCCGGAGTAATCTAAAAGAGTGTACTTTGGGTATTAAGGGTGATTGGCAAGTCCAGAGTACCATCCACGGTCGGGATGTGAGGGATCATGTGTACTGTCAGCCAGTGGGTATAGTGTAGTGGGTCCGACCGCCTATAAAAAGAATTGGTGGAGAATGAAAAGACACGCCCGAAGTCGCCACACGTGTTAGGATATTTTTTGTATGAGGGAAAAAAAAGAAAAGAAAAAACGATGAATGGATAAGAGGTCAGAAGAGGATTGGAGTGAAAGAGAGCAAGGATAAGTAGTGTCGGTGTGCTGCGAGAAGAAAAGGCCGTATGGTCGAGGACGCGTGAAAGCCGTATACTGGCGTTCAGGTAAAGAAGGAATATGAGTTCAAAGATAATTCTGTAATGGAAAGGGTTAGGAGTTATGTAGGGTACGGAGGTGTGTTTCAGAGAAGATCAATCTTAGTACTGAGTAATAAGCAAGTGAAGATTGCTATAGCAAGGATGATAGGATCAGAAGGATTCAGAGCGCTGTCCTGGATTGTAGTTTCGCAGGTGGATAAAAGTAGGGGTTGGAATGTGGCGAGCGCATTGTTCCGGGCACACTGAAGGGAAAGTGCGTGAGCATTGTAGACATAGGGAAGTGTATGTGTTTGTGGAGTAGATGGTGAGAACGAGGAGTGCCGGGGATGGCACGGAAAGTGCAGTCAGCTCCCGGTACAAGGGAATCTTGGGGAGGAAGGTGCGCATCTTGGGCCTACTTGCCGTCTTTGCGTATCGCTTTCGATGAAGATTTCATGGGCCGTATGAGCGACTCGATACAATGTAATTACGATATCATGGGCAGAAGACATAAGGGAACCAAAGAAGGAAGCTGAGGGAGGAATGGAGGAAGGGAAGGAAGTGAAGATATGGAGGTGGGGGTAGCTCCGAGAATTGCGTCACTAGGGGTGTGGTAGTGTAGATGATTGGAAAAGGACTGGAAGTGATGAACTAGTAAACGCTAGATTAGGAGTGAGGGGGAGTGAGTGGGAAAAAGTGTGTAGGGGTGGTGAGTATTAATTATGGCGTGGAGGTAGAGGAGGAAGATGGATGATAGTAGGGACCGGATGTAAGAGATAATATTGAGTATGAATGGCCTTAGTAAGGATAATAGAGAATATGTCTTTAAGGTGTTAAATTGGCGTGAGAGAGAGATTGTATGAGGATGATGCGAATGAGATGAGGGAGTGGAGTGAGAACGTGAAGAAGTATGAGAATATTGCACTGGGTATGATTCGAAGAGGGAAAGGAAGGGAAGATTTACAGAAGTTAGGGGACTCGTAGAGGGAAGAGTGTAAGGGGATTAGGGATGATTGAGTGGGGAAGTTATATGAAAGATGAGGGTATCTAGATCATAAGGAAGGTCGTGAGAGAATAGAGATGTGATGAGTAGTGGTAAAGCCTGCAGATTTCAAAAAAATTGTGACAAGAGAAATTCAAGATAGGATTGCCAGAAATAGCAAGACGTGTTAATGTGGTCGTGAAATAGGTGATGTATGATTATAGGTTGGATGATATGTAGAGAGATAGTTGACTAAGAAGAAGTATTGTATATGATCTCGCAGGCGAACTTGAATGAATTTTAAACGTGGTGTGATGTAACTTGTGTCCGTGATATAATAGCTTTCCTCGATTCTCTGTGGTAAGACGAAATACCTTGGTCATGCTTCATTATTGATTTTTATGTCTGGGATGGAGGATGACTATTGGAAGTAAGTTGGATAAGTGGAATAGAAGGTGTGTGTCGCTCAGAGGAAAGTGTAGAGGTGTGATTTGTGTAAGGAAATAATTGTAGGGTAAGAAAGGGATAGTGAATGGCGGTTAGAGATATGATTTCGGCACCTCTCGATAGGGATTGATGTGGCTATTAATCGCACGTGGTTCTAGCCTGAATGGCCAGAGAACAATCACGGTCGAACCATGGATCGAACCATATTTTATGAGGAGAGAAAGATTTAGATGAAGAAGGAATAAACTTACTAGTCCATCAACGATTACAGCTCCTACTAATAATCGTTATTATAAAGATTAGTATTAACAGTCCATGGGTCGGAGTGGTGTATTGCGCGTTTAAAGACATGTAGAGTAGGAGCACATTATGTGGGCGTAGATTCAGGGTTGCTGCAGAACGATGTGGAAAGCGTGACGGATGGTAGTTGCGTATATATAGAAGTGTGAGGATATGACCCATAGGTTCAATAAGAAGTGATTAATGGATATACATGAAGGATGATATTGAAGGTGAAGCAAAGCCACATTATCGAGCGTGAAGTGATAAAGAGGTTAGGATGTTTGTAGCGAAGAAGGTTACGACAATACATGGATGCATACGGCTGAACGATTTGCCACGTATAATATGTAAAATGTAAAGTGTATAAAGGTTGTTCAAGTTTTAACTTTTTATTAATTTTTATTTTAATTTTTAAATTCATATATAGGTTTTACAATCGTAGTTTTTTAGCTTTTACAATTATAGTTTTTATTTCGTATTTCATAACTTTATCGTAATTAATGATAATTTAGCATATATAGTATATATGCTGGATCGGTGAAGTTATTATTATTATTATTCAGATTATATAATTCGTAGTTGCGTACGTTGTGTGTGAATACACTTGGCATGTAAGATATCAGGAACTAGGGACATTGGGTTAGACCAGGTAATATGTCAAAAAAGGCGGGCGAGTGAGTGCCTTGCGTTTGGTGAGGCAGAGAACTATGGATTTTTTCGTATGTCATGGGCTGTGACTTCGTCACTATACCAAAAATCCATTTCTGGCGAGTCTATGGTCTACCTTTGTTGCGATTTATACTAACAGAACTCTGATTGAATTCTTCTTTTCCATCTATTTGGACTACAGCTTTTGTACCCTATTCTCA
>JABUQX010041886.1:2500-12500 GCA_015478945.1 Trachelipus rathkii
GTATATAGGTATTTATTCAGTTCCAAGAAAACTTTGATTATTTTTAATCTGTAGAAACTATGAACACAAAACTAAACGCAAATGCATTTAAAAAAAAAGCCTATGAAGTGCAGAGCGAGCGGAAGATATGATATAAGTAAGTTCATCTTTTGAAAATGAAAGACTTATAAGATAGCAGTTGGGTAAAAAGAAGGGCTTTGATTAGAATTATAATATCTGCTGCTAAGACTTAGATACCTGTTGGAGAGAACAAAACCATGATTATTGGGATGGTATGGCCATGTGCTTAGGGCAAATTGATGAGATTGATTGGAAAAAATGATTTTTATGGAGGTGCAGAAACTTTTCTAACTTTTTACTTCTGGTCAGAATTTGATGGTTCAAAGAACCATAAGAAAGAACTCTCCCAATCAAAATGTGTAATAAAATTTAAAATTGGCTAAGTTGAAAAAAAAATTACCTTCATTTCTGACATTTGACAAATAATCACTACAGGAATTTTTTTTTTATCAAGGTCATTATATATATTGCTACCTAAAAGAGATTTCCCCACAACTTTCTAAATCTGCTATAAAAGGAAAATAGGTTGAATAAAAAAATGTTTATTTCCATACTTTTTATATTCCCTCATTCACTTCAGAATAATGTTTCAAATTTTAGAAAGAAGATATCTGAAATCAGACAAAGGATTCCAATCTAGAAAAACTTTAGAGAAATAAAATTCTAAATCAAATTTTGCATATTATAATAAATTTGTCATAATTTTATATAAATCTGAAAAATTTTTACAAATTTTTTTATTATTGCTGCAGAACTGTGTGTTTCACAATGATTAAGAATTTTGGCATTAATAACTTCAATCACACTTCTTTTTTTTTTTTAGGAAGAAAATTTTTCATGTTGGTTTCCTTTTAAATTTTTTTTTTTCAAATTTGAAGATCTGAATAAATAGATTTTTCAAATTTAGTCTATCAAAGTAGAAAAACTCTTAAGCAGTATATAATCACAAGCCACATTGAGAATCTAATAGGTGTATGTAATATCTTTTTTTTTCTGTGAAAACAAAAGCAATATTCATCATACATATAAAATTGTAATAAAGCAAGATATTCATATTCAAAATCTGCATTATATAATACAATTTTCTGAATTCATTCTAGAATGGAATTATTTCTTTGTCAAATTTTATATCTATTTCCCCCTAAAAAGGTTACATTATTCTGAATTAAATGAGATCATAGGCAATATTGAAAATGAAGATAATTTTTTTCTACTCAACCTACAACGTATTCTCATTTTTAACCCAGATTTAAAAAAAAAAAAAAATTAGTCAAATTTTTTGTCAAAAAAAACTAAAAAAAAAAAATTTTTATTTTAAAAAAAAATTAAAATTTTTTTTTTTTTTTTTTTTTTTTTTTTTTTTTTTTTTTTTTTTTTTTTTTTTTTTTGTCTGTCATAAAATTCTGACCAGAAATAGAAATAGAAAGGAATAATTGTTGTTGAGATATTATACCTTGTATAAAAATGTATTGCAAGAATTTAAAGGAATGTGAGTTTGGCAGAGGTGAGATGAAAGTTCATAATAGCAGTGAATGGCCGGGTTTTGTGAAGGGGTATAGTTTGGAGACTCCAGGCCCAAGGGATAAATTCTACATTGACCAGGTACCACCATGAGAGTGTCGCATTCTTGTGAAGCCCAATGGTTGATTTTTTTTTCTGGATGTGACAAGTTCTCTCACTTAAGGGTAAGGGGAGGGGGGTTTCTTTTCAATTTGTCATGTTCTTCTACTACTTTTCTTTTTCCGGTGTATGCTGCGCACCTCACCCACAATTTGGAGAAGCTTGGAAGATGATATATATATATATATATATATATATATATAGTATATATATATATATATATATATATAAAATATATAAATATTATATATATATCTCACACAATTTATATGTAAATATATATATATATATATATATATATATATATATATATATATATTGAAAAGGTATAACCCCTGTCTTGGAAGAACCAATTGTCCAGCACAAATCAACTGCTGTATAACATCAACAAAAGAATATCCGTTATACTGCCAAGAGTAATTCCCGGTCTCCTAAGGAGCGCAATACAACTTAACCAGTGACTGACTAACAATGACATCCATGACTGCAATTAAGGTAGGAATAAGTAAGTCCATCTTTTCCAATTAACTATTCTATAAGAAAAACAAACATACATTGTGGGGTAATATAAAGACTATAAACCAAATAAAGAACTTTTAGAAAAATAACATTTAATAACTTGTATAGTCTTCTTTATGTATATTGATATATTATTATTATTATTATTATTATTATTATTATTATTATTATTATTATTATTATTATTATTATTATTATTATTATTTTATCACTGAACCGGTCTTTGTAAATATCAAATATATTTATTATACCCAAAAATTTTAGAACACAAAAATCCACTTTTCTCTCCTCAAGGCATTCCTTTACCGACTTAATCCACTTTTTCTTCTGTCTCCCAGACAGTTGATTCCCAACACACACACCACTATAAATCCGCTTAACCAACCGATTATCATCCATTTTTTCCACATGACCTAACCATTTCAACGTACTTTCATTTATTCTCTTATTTATCCCTTTCTTCACACCACACAACTCTCTACTACGTTCATATTCCTCATTTTATCAATTTCTTCTCACACCTAAACACGCCCTAAGATTGTACAATCTGAACACATTGTACTTTAGATCTATATACCTCTTATTCCAGAACCCATAGTCCTCACTACTATACATTAACCACAGTAACAACATGCCCTCATGGTAAGACTACGCGCACGGTCAAGACTTAGTCCCTTTACAATCCACCAACGATTTAATTGCAACCAGCCACCTCCTGCCATTCACAACTTTCCTACTACACTCTGCATCCATCACCCCATCCCATTTCATAAAACATATATGTTAATATTTAAACTCAACAACTTGTTCCACAGCTGCTCACCATCTTATAATAACTTCAACAACGGAGGATTGTCCTCGACTCCAGAACCATAACCTTACTCTTTCTTATCTACGTTTTCAAACCCCTCCTTTAACACAACCTGCCAAATCTCTCTACCAAAGCTAAAAATGTTTCTTAGTGTACAGTTAGCGGCAGTAGTCCAGGGACATGAAGTATATAAATACAGCTTTTAGAAAGCATCGCCATTTTAATTTCGAAAGATATAATAAGAATTTTCAGTCAAATACTTATCCTAGCCAATTCTAAAAACTATTTATTAGTTCGGGTTCCTAGACTTCTACTGTTAACTTCATATATTCACAATTGCTGAAATATTTAATTATCTAATCGAAATGTTAATGTAAAATTTAATTTAGAGTTATTATTGAAAATATACAATTTTTTTCTTTCTTTTATAGGTCATCAAATAGAGGAAGTTGAACAATGGCTATGGTAGTGAGTGAGGGGAGACAACGGTGTGAAGTTTAAATATTTAGGATATATGTTGGATGAAAACACGGAACGGATGATGCAGAGTGTAGTAGGAAATTTGTGAATGGTAAGGTAGTGGCCTAGAAACAATTAATATCCTTGGTGGATGTAGGAACTAAGGTCCTTAGTGCGCTAGATCTTTCATGAGGTATGTTGTTACCTGTGCATACTTGCTGTATAGTGTGAAACTATGGCCTGGGATGAGTATAGATCTAAAATACAAAGTGTGTTGAAATGGACAATCTTAAGGGCGTGTAAGGTGAAAGGAATTGATAAAATGAAGAATTTAACGCATTAGGGGAGGTTGCGTGGTGTGAAGGGAAAAGAGTAAAATGAGAGAATAACATGAAAGTAACGGTTGAGATGGTTTGGTCATGTGGAAAGATGAATGATAGTTGGTTGGTTAAGCGGATGTATAGTGGTGGGAATCGACCATCTGGAAGACTGAAGAAAAAGTGGAGTGAGTGGGTAAAGAAATGGCCTGTAGGAGAGGAATGCGGGTTTGGCAGAGGCGAGAAGAAATTGCATAATAGGAGTGACATGGCCTAGGTTTTGTGAAAGGGGTACTGGTTGTGGCCCACGCTGGGCCAAGGGATGACGAGATGCCATAGTGGGGTCTGTCGCGGTCTCGTGAGGCTCAGAGAGAAGGTTGTGAGGATTATATATATATATAATATATATATAATATATATATATATTATAATATATATATTATAGTAATATATATATATATTATATATATATTATATATATATTATATTATATATATATATATATATATATATATATATATATATATATATAATATATATATATAATAATATATATAATATATATAACACGTAAAATGGGGCAATTCGGTCCTAAATCAGGGTACTCAAAATGCTAAGGTTTATGGGGACTATTTTTATTTTTATTTTGAAAAAAAAAATTTTTATATGTTAATGTTATCCTTTAGGAGTAGAATTAGTATAATTGTATTTGTATATATAATATAGGATTAATGTTAGAAGCCGATAAGTAACGTGCCCCACAATTTTGGGGGGTGGGGCAATTCGGTCCACTTCAATTTTAACATCCCTAAAGAATCCTCAATTAAAGTTGTTTTATTTGATACTATGATAGTCAGTTTTCCTTTTTAAACATAATGGTATTACAATATTAATTAAGAAATTGGGTTCGAAAACGTAATAAAAATTTTCGAGTTTGCGTTCGTGTTTGTCAAACTGCAAAATTCGTAAAAAAATGCTCGCCGAACTTAAGGAATTTCCTTAATTCCTGTAAGGTTGCTATTCTTTTTTAATTCTATATACAGAATTAAGGAAAATTCTTTAAGTTTGGTGAGCGTTTTTTTACGATTTTGCGCTGTTTTGACAAAACCGAACGCAAACGCTGTTTGGACAAAAAATGACGCAAACTCGAAGCGTTCAGGCATATTACGTTCGTAGCCACCAATGCAAACGAAAAACGGTAAGACTCTGGCAACATCATCATCAGAGTTCCCTTTGTATCATGCCGTGTTACTTTTGCGTAAGTATGAACCATCTTGCTAAAAATTTGTACAAATTAATTAGGCCTACGTGAAAAACTTTACCTACTATCCTTGCTGTAAAAGTTGGTAAAATTATTTTTAAACATTATATTCGGACATCTTTTTGTAAAGGCAATTAATAAAAATTTAATTAAAATTAAGATTTCAATGTGGACCGAATTGCCCCACGCAAATTTTTAAACCTGGACCGAATTGCCCCATGTTACAATTTTTATAATAAAACATATTTATCTCTTGCCTGAATGACTCCAACGATTGCATTAAGGTTATGAACTATTTTTAAGTACTATATCTTGGTACCAATAATGTAGTACAATTATTTTGACCTGTATGATTCTTAGCAATAAGCCTAAAATTTACCCAATTTTATAGTGCTCAGGGAAAAAAAATCACAAATTAATGGACTTAAATTAAAGGTTTCATAAAAAAATAATACCTAAGACATAAAACCACATTATTTTACATCTTTAAAGATATATTTTACATTGTAAAGGCTATTTTGAGCCACTGGACCGAATTGCCCCATTTTACGGTATATATATATATATATATATATAAATATATATATATATATATATATATATATATATATTATATATATATATATATATATATATATATTATATATATATATATATATATATAATATATATTATATATATATATATATATATATATATATATATATATATATTGGCTCAAGTTTGTTTTAATATTTTTATATTATTTTTCTTTTAATAAACTTTTACAAATTTCATATATTTGGCAGTTCCTGTTATTTACCGTCTACAATATATGATCATTCATTTAAAGTATCCCTCACGATTTTTCTAGCTGAAGGAAAACATTAGCTAGATTGGATAAGGAGAACGAAAATTTTCCCCAACTCCCGATACTGCAACTGTCCCTCATCCTGAATGGCCAGAGACAACCCCAGTTGAACCATGGATTATGAAGAGAAGAAAGATTTAGTCGAAGAAGGAATGAAAACCTGCTCAATCAAACGGAAGAAAGGCATGCAGAAAATGCTAACTCATAGTATGAAACATCCTAGCAACTTGTAATATATTTAATGTAAATTGCAGTTTTAATGCCAGCAATATCTCGTAAAGTTACATTTATAAAAGCGTTTAAAGAATTGTATGTAGCCAAAGAAGTCGCAAGAAGCATCTAGAGGAGAACTATGAAAGATTTAGGTAATGTTTGTGTAAAATAACACGTTATGGAAAGATAACTAATTATACCATAGATCTTGTTTTAATCCTTCATGCTTGGCAATTTTTCGTTGTCAATTTAGAAGAGGTATTCGACAGTGCGCTGAAGGAGATTTTGTGGAGAATCTTAGGGAGTATGGGGTGCCTACTAAGCTAATAAGAGCAATAAATGCACGTATGTGGACAGTTGTTGCAAGGTGAAAACATAGGTGGATGGTAGTAGCTGGTTTGGAATAGCAACATGTGTAAAACAGGGAGAACTTCCCCAAAAATGTTCATAGCGTTTATGGACTATTGTGGCAAGGTCGTACAGGAAAGAGTGGATAGAGAAATCTTTAGATACGCTGATGATCAGGCGTTGGTCTCGGGAGTCAAGCGAGGCTCTGCAGAGGTTTATAGTGGTGTGGGACGAGGTGCTGATGGAGAAAGGAATGAAAATCAATAAGGGGAAGACGGAGGTTATGATGGTTAGTAGGGAGCAGGAGGAGTTAAATATAGAACTGGAGGGGGAAATATTGAAAAAGGCGGAACAGTTTGAATATTTGGGAGTGTATAGCGGAGTAAGAAAGGACATGTTCCAGGAGCTGAACCATATAATTAGAAATATTAATAGGACTTTTGCTTCGTTATACCCTTTGCTCAAGGATCGGAAAATACCGAGGAAAGTCAAGACAACGATATACACAAACATTATGAGTCCCGTACTAACATGAGGCATGAACACTTAATACAAAAGTTAAAATTAAAGTGCAGGCACGCGAAATGAGAGTATTAAGATTGATATGGCGAAGAGAATGGGCGCAAATAGGTGTGCTAAAAGGTATGAGTGGCAGCCGGAGGGAAGGAGGAGAGTGGAGGGATGGTGTTGAGGAGGGAAATGACTACGGAGGAGGTGGAAAGGGAAGGATGGAGGAGCTTCTTGCAGGACAGGTGCGAACGCCTACAGGAGGATGGCGAGAAATAATAAGAATCTCTAAATATAAATACATTTAAAATAAAAATAAAAAATTAATTAGAACGTTTTAGAGCATTAGAAAAATAGAGACAGTGAGATGCCACATGGACCTATTGAGTCTGTATGATCGTACGTGATCACGAAGTAACTTTTACTAAAAATTAATTTAGTTAAAAACTAAATATTGGCTATCTATAAAATAAAATAATCATATTTAAAATATTATTGTTAACTTGTTCCATAGTATTATGTGTTACTATACAGAAGTAAACAAAAGAGGAACCAGATAAAATGAAAGCTTCAGAGTTAAAATTGGTCTCGGCAATTTAATTCAAAATATTTTATTCCTCAAACTGAAAAATTTTGTATCAAGTATAAAGAGCAAAAACAGGTGAGTAAAAATACAAATATCGCAATACCATATAATCATATTCCATATATGTGTATATTAATTTATAGTTTAGAATAATATATATATATATATATATATATATATATATATATATATATATATATATATATATATATATATATATATATATATATATATATATATATAATTTAAATAACTTAAACTAAACTAATTATATTTACAAAACATTACTAATTAGGTGATAATTAGGACTAATTAGTAATTTACAAAAAAAATTGCCTAATAAATCAAAAAAATCATGATTTTTTGGACTTAATAGGCAATTTTTTAAATTAATAATTAATCTTAATTATCACCTAATTAATGATTAGTATATTTCATTTATATAATACATAAATTCATCAATATAGTTTCAAATCCATTTTAATAAAGGAATAAATAAAATTAGGGCACTCAGAGTCAGAACTATTGAACTTATATATATATATATATATATATATATAATATATATATATATATTATATATATAATATATATATATATATATATATATATATATATATATATATATATATATATATATATATATATATATATATATATATATATATATATATATTTAGGCTCAATATGTTTTCATTGAAATTGCCAAGAGTTCGTATAATTAATATTATATATATATATATATATATTATATTATATATATATATATTTAATATATATATAATATATATATATATATATATATATATTATATATATATTCTATATATATATAATATATATACAGCCAAAATACTATATATACAGAAACAAAAATCGATTAAGCTAATAATATATGCGATCAATAGCATTTTAGATAATGTTATTTCAAACGTCACAATATCATATAGGCCTACTGGTATTTTTCAATCTCTTTTTTTTTATTATTATTTAATAATAAATTGAATTTCATTAAAAAAAAGTAAATAATTAATTATTTTATCGCATTTTGTTATTCGAATGTTCCCTAAACTATTCACCCTAAGTTTTCAAAATTTCCCCGAAATATAGGGTAATTACGGAAATTTTTGATTACTATTTTACAACTTCATTCATAAATCGTGATTGTTTTCTTCCTGAAAAAGGAAAGGGTTTTTTTTCCATTTGCTTTAACTTAATAATATAATAAACTATGGTGAGAACTTGTCGCAGCCATGGAGAAAAAATCAACCTTAGGATGAATTCATGGCACTTTAATTTTAATACCATCAACGTACGTATCTCATAAGGTATGCAGTAATTTCCCTATGACGCCTATAGAAACCAATAAAAAATCACATGTTAAATCCATCGTATCCTATTGGTCTTGCCGCATAAAACCTATATTATATATATATATATATATATTATATATATATATATATATATATATATATATATATAATATATATATATAATATATATTATATATATATATATATATATATAATATTATATATATATATATATATATTTATTGAAGAATACCACCAACACCATATGTCACTAACACTTGCCAGGGAAACTCTGTGGCAAGTTTTAGTGATAATTGGTGTACACCATTTATCACTATAAAACTTGCTATATATGGCAAGTTTTAGGGATTAATGGTGTACACCAATTATCACTAAAACTTGCCCCATAGAGTTTCCCTGGCAAGTGTTAGTGATATATGGTGTTGGCGGTATTCTTTTATATATATATATATATATATATATATATATATATATATATATATATATATAATGGGGTCTAGTTTTTTCCATTTTTTTCAGTAACAATAATCATTGAAGTTGGCCGCTCGATAAATTTTTGAAAACTTTTTTATATTTTTGAATGGCGTTAATGTTATCCCTGGCAAGTTCAAAAACACCATTCGTTTTTGTAGATTTACTCTGGTTGTAACAGGGTGAGCCAAAATGTTTGACCAGGGGGAGCAAAATTTATCACTTAATAGAGGTAACATTTTAAGTCATATCTCCATATTGGTAATTCTTATACCAAATTTCATAGAGAGTGATTTGTTAGGGATACTTTAAGGTACATTTGGCCTTTCTTTGTTTTTTTGGGAAAATAATATTTAACCATTAAAATGAATCCGAAATATTTTTTTAAGAATCGAAGAAATTTCAATTTTCGTGGTTGTATTATTAATCCACGCAAATAGTCTAAAACGATAAATAAAATTTTGTGTGATGATACATAACTAAAGTATGGTTTAACTTAAATCCTATTTGAAGGTTGGGTAAATATTTTTAAAAAAATTACAGGGTGTCCAAAATCAATTTTTCGGAAAATCGGTAGCTTTGAACCTTATATCTCTGATGGGGTTAGTGCTAAAAATCTGAAATTTTCAAACATTATACTACTAC
>JABUQX010041886.1:17500-30073 GCA_015478945.1 Trachelipus rathkii
ATTCGGGTGGGTGGAATATGGGTAAATTCAGCTGGAAGGACTGTTTAAAACTTGGGTCGACACGAGAGAGGGTGTATTGCTAGGGGGACGAGCAGCCGCCTAGCAAAAGAAATGGGAAGATGAGACAACTTGCTTGACACATAGCCTCACGGCAATCCAATCTGTGAAGATCACACTGTTCTAAGATACCCTTCTCCAAAGTAAAGAAAGGACAGTGGACAGACGAGGCGGAATGTGGACCCTTGCAGTTGGGACAAGTAGAAGTGTTATTACAAGTGGTGTAAGAGAAAACTTACTCCCCACAAACTTGTTCCCAATGTGTTTTTTTTTTTTTTTAGGGTGGCCAATTTGACACTTGAAACACATCGGGAAGGGGATGTAAGTACGGACCCTGTGCATAGTAAAGCAAAGTGTAACTTTGGTTGGAGGTAATGGCACATTGAAGTAGTTGACGCTTGTTCAGTGTAGACGTGCGAGTGTTTTAATTTTGCCAATTCAGATTTTTAATGTTTTCCTTTTAATCAAACCTTAATTTTAAATGTCTTTGGTTTTGTTCTTTGCTTTTTTTTTTTTTAATTTTTATTTATTAGTATTTTTTAGTTTAAGGTCTTAAGTGTTGTTGTCGGCGCGACTTTCGCCGTTTTAGGATTTTAACCTTTAGATTATCGCATTTACTTATTTTTTCCTTTAAATTTTTGATTCATAGCTTAACATTTATTATCGGATATGTTATCGTTTTTTTCCTACTTGTGTATTTTTAGGTTTTAATGTGCAACTCTCGCATATTAGTTTATTATATTGTATGACATTGGATTGTATTGTGTACAAGAGTTTGAATATTTGTTTGGGCGACTGGCATATTAAATGACTGGTCGAAGTGGATGTAGTGGGCGCAGGAGGGGGTTTTCAATTGACTTTGCTAACGTGCGCGACCTTCGTGCTAATCATGAATCTGTGCAATATCACCTCTCTAACTCTCAACCTAACATTTTATTACTGTCGGAGACCCAGCTGGCCAGGGATTCAATTTCAAATAAACTTAATATCTCTAACTATAACTTTTTCTATAATTTCCGACTAAATGGTGGATTCTGTGCCTATATAAACATAAATACTCCTGTAACAAGTCTCTAGAATCTCCTAACTTCGATTGTTCTGTGGCTAAAAAATTTTCTCCCTGACTGTTACTTCTTCCTATCCAAATGCTGAGGTCCTCTATTTAGGGGATTTCAACGTACACTCACAACCGAGTGGTTTGGGCTCTTCTTACACTGGATGCTAGGTGGGGGGCCAAACATTCAGGCATTCTCAGATCTGCAAGTTAATTAAGGAACCTACACACATCGAGCGTATTCAAGAATTGGTTGGGACGATCTGAAATGTTTCACCACTATTACTTCTCGTTATAGCTACACCATTTCTCCTCCTATTGATAACTCTGACCCCAATCTTATAGCCTTTAACTATAATACTTTTTCTCCATCCCTAAACGTAATCTCTGGCACTTTAATCGGGCTAATTTGGGGGCATTGCGTGGTTTTTTGGTAACTACTCTTGGAAAGAAAATCTTGCTTTGAACTCTGGGATGCTTCGTCGTGCTGAAAAGGTTGGGGGTGTAATCATTGATGGGAATGAGCAGGTTCATTCTATTCTTCATTAACTCTTTCTGCGCTGCGGCAGCAGATCCTCTATGGAGCTTGTTCAGCGAGAGACATTTGCATATCGGGCATGGAAAAACTCGTTTATCAGTCGTCAGGCTAAAGTGCACTTTCACTAAAAGAAGTGCCGACAACCGTGCTAGTTCTCCTACTGATAAAAAAATTTTCTGGCCCCTTGCTAAAAACATTACACAACTTTTGTAAATCTGCCTTTCCTCCCCTTATTCGCTCTGGACGGTTCTGTTGCTAACTCTCTTCTAAAAGGCCAATCTCTTCTGACTCCTTTTTTTCATCTAAGTATACCCCTGGCGATTCTGGATCCCTCCTCCTCTCGGTTTCCCCATGTCCTTTACATGTAATTAAACACATGATCGTATGCAATGGGATCCTAAGTTCTAAATGAACGTCAGGAAGGCTAGTGGCCCAGATGGCATTCCTCCCCGTGTTTTGAGGGAATGTGCTTCCGAGCTGACACCCGTTCTAAGTTCAACTCTACTCTCTATGACTTAATACTAATACTTTTCCTCAGTGCTGGAAGCGAGCAAATGTCCAACCGATTTCGAAAAAAGGTAGCCGCTCTGATCGTTCAAACTATCGCCCTATAGCCGTCACTTGTATTCTATCTAAAAATCTTTTAAAACTATCTTAACTATTTCATTTCCTGGATCATTTGGAGTCTCATTACCTTCTTTCCAGGTCACCAGTATGGCTTTTTCGTCGTTCGAGGTCAAACTGGTGACATTCTTCCTATCTAACTGATTTATGTTTCTGCCCTTAGGGACCATGGGGAATCTTGCGTGGTGCGCGCTTAACATATCCAGGCCTTTAAAAATGGGTTTGGAGGGCACGCGTACGCTCTCTAAGCTCCCTTCCTTTGGTTTCCTCCTCCTCTTTGCTTACTCTGGTCTAGTTTTCTCTCCAATCGCTCCATATCAGCATTTGCTGATGGAGCGTCTTCTTCCTCCTTTCCTGTTAACTGTGCTGTTCCGCAAGGTTCTGTTCTATCTCAAACTTTATTCCTACTTTTCATCAACGATCTCTTCAGCTGTACTTCCAAACTCTGTGCACTCTTATGGCCGATGACTCCACTCTCCATTCTTCAACTCATTTCAAATCTGCTTCCTCTTTTGCTTCTAGAGTTGCCTCTCGCCTTCAGTTTTCCGATCTGGATGCGATTTCCCGGTAGGGTCACAGCAACTTTAGTCAATATTAAAAGTTTTTCTAAAAACTTCGACTTCTCCCTCTCAAAACACCTCCCAACTTTTCCTATTTCCTTCGACGGCTCTAACGTCTCTCCTGTGAATGACAAACATTTTTGGTCTTGGAAACCATTGAAATATGAGGTTTCCAAGATAATTTGTTTATAAGGTGGCCTCAAAGAAGCTGGGAGTTTATGTTCAGGTTGCGGAATTTTTTTCCTCTGCAACAGCTACTTTCCAGTTATAAAAGGACCTTATTCGCCCTTGGTATGGGGTACTGTTCTTCACTTTTTTTTTTGGGGGGGGGGTGCTCTGGCTCCACCATTCTATTGGATAGGGTCGCGTCTTGACAGTCTATCTCTGCGACGTAACGGTTGGCGCTCTATCTTTTTTCTTATAGGTACACGGGCGGCAGATGCTCGGGGGAGTTGACCTCTTCGCATTCCACCACCCTTGCAGCACAAAGGGTGCCTCGCTCTCGCACGAATTTTGCGCGAGTATTGCGAACCCCAGACTTGTTCGTTCGCGGGGCCTCCTTCTTTCTACCTACTTCTGTTCTGTGGAATCCTTGCCTTCTGGTTTTTCAACTACATTTAATCTCCCCCTCTTTAAAACCCACGTCTGCGCTCACCTGAGAACTTTGGGGATTGAGTGGGTTTTTTCAGTCTAGCGCAATGTTTTATTTTCCGCCCCCTCCTTGATAATGGCCCAGCCCGAGTGGTGGCGATGTTTAAAAAAAAACATAGGGAGAATCCATCATTGTCAAACCCTTCCCTCCTGTGATTTGTGATCGGGTTATTTCGAGTTGGAAATGAGCAAGGATATCGTCCGTTGAATCCGAACGGAACTGGTATGGAACGGAATATGGTACCTTTCGACTTATTACTGACATCGTTCTGGTTTGGAGATGTCCCTCCAAACGGGAAAAAGCCAAATTTGCTCTGCGGTACCCAGAAGAACCATTCCTCATTGGCGTCACTGACCTTACGAGTATGGGAGCTGCCTGCAAAGCTGACGCTGAGGACAAGGGGCTGCTATCTGTCAGTGGTTGGGACGGGTAGCGGAACCTTAAATAAAAATAAAGTTAAGACGCAAAACCCGGATGGGTCCAAGAGAGCGATCGTAGTAGCTTGCGTGCCATCTTGATATCACCCAGAAAGAGAACCCCGCTGGCGATAGGACTCCTGGAATGTGTGAGGCGTAATTCGAGCTGAATGTGGATAATTAGAGTCAGTTAACCCCATTTTCGGTAGAGCCCAGCGATAGATTGTGTATATGCAGGGTTCACACGAAAATTTGCGGATTTGGTCATGGAATTCAAATTCAGAATTTCACTGACCAGAGTGTTCGTTATTTTTTGCGTATAAATTAT
The DNA here is from genome assembly GCA_015478945.1 of Trachelipus rathkii. Taxonomy (NCBI): domain Eukaryota; kingdom Metazoa; phylum Arthropoda; class Malacostraca; order Isopoda; family Trachelipodidae; genus Trachelipus; species Trachelipus rathkii. The sequence goes on from JABUQX010041886.1 coordinate 21,730, forward strand.
CTATTCATTATTGCAGCCTATTTACTCAGTTCATACATTAAATTGAAAATTTACTTTAAAACTTCATTATCATGGATGAATTAAAAAAAAAATATATATATTTTTTTAAAGTAATTCAGCCCTATACCTTCCCCATAGCCGTGCAAGTCCTTTTTTTTATTTTTTTTTCCAAAAGTAAAAAGTTTTATTTATACAAAAAGAAAAATAAATTAAAAAGCTTAACATTAATAGCCTAGGTGAATAACGTTACTGTGAATAACAAAAGTTCTAATGCTCCTCATCTTAGAACTTTTGTGATCAAAAGTGGGTTTAGGTTATACTTTTTCTTCTCAAGCATCTGAATTATTGATTTGACGTCTTCTGTCAAAGCTTTCAGTTTTAACATCTTTCTCTGCTCTTCAAGTTCATAGATAGATCTGTATGGATAATTTTCTTCTTTTCAACCTTTTTATTCTCTTTAGACCTCAGAGATGTTCTTCATATATCCTATGGGCAGCTCTTTCATTTGTCAAAATTTTTTGAGTGATAGTGCACAATGCTATAAGATCTCATGAAAGTATTCATAAAAGTTCCTGTTCTTTGAGAAATCAGACTCTGTGCTTGAAAGTTCTCCACTAAAATTGCTTAATTATAGAAACCCTTCTTCCACTGTCGTATTTCATGCGAAAATAATCAGTCCTAATTTATATAATTTTGCCACAATTCCAAATAAACATCGATTTCCCCAAGGTACTATAGAATAAAAAAACAAGTCAAGTCTCTCTTAGAAAGACAATCACCATCCAAAAATATTTTGAATTTCAATTCAAGGGTAGAATGAGCTTCACTGCAAAGTAGAGTGTATTGTGTTTTTGTTTTCTAGAAAATAGGGAGCAAGTCCAAGGTTAATCACATATTTACAGCCCCATTTAAAAAATTTGAAGCTACCGCACTATCTGGAAAACATTTAAATGTTTCCCCTATATCTGCACACGAAATCTCCACACCTTTAATGCCAATAGTATTTCAGATCTTGTAACATCATTAATGCAAAAAAACATAGTACACTCAAGTAAAGTTGTATGGGAATGGCATTAATTTTCAGTGCAACACACTTTCAGCTAATATTTGTATCATTAGTAACACGTAACGAAAAAGTTTTCAATGATGGTTGGTCCTGATGAGTTTAATTAAATTCAAATGAGTTTTCCCCTCTTGAATGTGAACTTCGCTTGGCATCCCATGTTAGAATAGATCAAAAGTTCTTTTACATATTTTTACAGTGTCCTTGGAACTATAAAGTCCTTTAACCAAACCACCTGATAAACTGTGGGTTCAGTTTAACGACCAGTGGTTGGACGTCAAAGTTATTTATTTATTATTTACTTATAAAATGACTGGATTTTGGTCAGTTAGTTTTCTTGTTTGAAATCATTCGTCAAAACCTCAAAAAAAAAAAAAAAAAAAAAACACCAAAAAGTTACATTCCCTTAAAAAAGAAAGTATAAACAAGATTAAGTCAATGTCATAACAGTCTAATAAATCCATATACAATCAACCTTCAATTGAAAAAGGATGAACTTGGGGCTGAACTCTCCCCCCTGAATGGGTTTTATACGCGGTGACAGCGAACTACCCCCACCAGAAGAAAAAAACAGGAGGAAAGAAATGGGCTTTCTAATGCGCGCAGATCTTTTCATTCACACTCTTATTCCACAATTATACAGTAAGGAAAAAAAATATATCAAACATATGCAATTTGGTCCATGAATCATTCTTCATGTTATGAAATTTAAAAATTTCCCCCGACTTTCAGCATATCTTAAAACGTTTCACTGACCAAATTTTTTTTCCTGACTTTCCAGAAAGTGTGAACCCTGTATATGACTATGGGTTAGGTGACGAAAGAGCCTACCAGCTCATCGACAAGGGCGGTAATATAAGCCCCTAATTGATCCTGGTTCAGAGATGGCTATTGTGGAGGGTGTTGGGGCCCAAATGTTGAACTCGCCTTCTTGAATTTTTTTTTTTTTTACCCATAATTAATAAATACTCCTTTGAAACATTTGCTCCGCAATGAATAAAACAAATTATGAATATATATAATTTATCCCGGGAGCGTACCGCTCCCACCACACGCCCGGAGCATACATCATCCTTCCTAGAAACCCCATCCCGTGGAGAGGGCCATGGATGTGGCCTCGAAAAATAAACAGGAATTCGGCGTCCAGTCCCTAGGATGAAAAATAATAGCCGTGCACCACACGGACAAGACTATTACCATATATTCAAAGAGTGAAAAATATAAACGAGAATAATAATGATCTGTTGAAAATCGGTCTATATTCTTCTGCCCGATTTTCACAGTATACCGCACCACGCAAAGGCATCCGAAGAAGAAAAAATAGGATTGCATGGAGAGAATGGAGGAGGAGGTGGGGATCGGGTAAGAAAGGAGAAAGAGTGCTGATGGGAGATTTCAAATGCCAGAGTGGGAAAGAGAAGACAAGTGGAGAAGATGAGTATTGGGATTGTGGGAGAAGAAACGAGGAAATCTGGAAGGGGAAGAGATCGAAGATTACTGTGAGAATGATCTGCAGATTATGAAACACCTTAATTAGACATAAAAGTGAAGTCAAACATCAATATGAATATAGGTGGAACCAAAATAATCCCAGCAATTTGATCAAAATCAATAGTATCAGGAATATGATACGAATAGTAAAAAATATGATGGTAATCAGATAAAAAGAATAGAGAAATGTAAAGGCGATACGCAGGATAGTCGTTGGATGCGGATCATAGATTATTGGTGGTGGCAGATATGAAGATGAGTGGCGAAAGAACTGAAGGAACAAAAAAGAACAATGATCAAAGTAGAAAGCTGTGAACAAAGAGAAGAGAGAAAAGTAACCAAACAGAAAATGCAAGAGAACCTTGAAGAACGGAAGTGGAGGAATAAGAGTTCAGGATGTAATATAATAAGTGCAAGAGACGCTTGGCAAAAGGTGGTAGGAGAACAAGAAAAAGAGACAACCCATGGTGGAACGAAGTGAAAGATGCACAATCAGAAAGAAAACGGAGAAAATTGCTGAGAGAAGAAACGGGATGAAGCAAGAAGAGGAGTAATGTACAAGCAAGAAATAAAACAGAAAAGAATCATGAGAAGGGGCATAGGAGGAAGGCGGAGAAGATAGTGGCAGAATTAACTGGAGACATGTAAATGAGGGGAAGAAAAAGCTGTTTAAGATGGCAAAAGCATATAGGAAACCGAAGAATAAAATCAGAAACATAAATGATAGAAATGGAGAGATTCTGGTAAAACCGGAAGAAAGGAATAAAAGGGAGAAGTACCAGTAGGAAGACTTGTTGAACGTAGAATACGGATCACAGAGGAAGCGGGGGAGGGAGGGAGGGGGTAGGGGGGAGAGAGAAGAGAGAGAGAGGAGAGAAGAAGAGAGAGGTTGAGAAGAGAAGAGAGAGGAGAGAGAGAGAGAGAGAGAGAGAGGAGAGAGAGAAGAGAAGAGGAGATTAACAAAGGAAAGAAGGCTATAAAAAAGATGAAAAAGGGCAAAGTGCCTGGAGAAATGAGTGGCGGTTTGAATTTGTGATGAGGAAGAGAATTAAAGGAAGTTCATAACCTGGTTGAACATTTGTTAAAGAAGAGGAAAAGTGCCTGGAGATGGGGAAAGCTATAATAATACCAAATAATAAAGGTAAAGGAGATCCAAGCAACCTGTGACAACTACAGAGGAATTTGCAACTGATAGACCATCTGGCAAATCTCTACAAAGAAATATTGGAGAAAGCTGAGTGTGATTGTGAGCAGAGACCTGAGGGAGGAGCAACATGGGTAAAGAGGATGAGGAACGACAGATCTCCTGTTTACACTAAAGGATAGTTATGGAGAAGATGTTTGAATACGGGCAAGTTTTTTGTTGCGTTTATTGATATGCAAAAGGCTTTTGATTCTATACCGAGGGAGAGCCTATGGAGATTCATGGAAGAAAATTATGGAGTGAGCGGAAGATTGAAAAAAGCAATAATATGTATTTATGAGGCAGGGATGAAGAATGAATGTACATAAAAATAGAGATATTAGTGGTAACGATTAAGGCATGAGGATGATGGTGAGGGAGGAGTAGGTGAAGGCGGCAGATTCCTGCGTTTATCTAGGTGGATGTTTTAACAGAGAGGGAGGATGTGGAGAGTTTACTAGAAGAATGGAAAAAATATGGACCAAGCTAGAGAGTATTGTACCCATTGAGCGGAGGACGGAAACGTTGGAATGGATGTTAAAAAGGTAATCTACGAAAGTATACCGACCCCGAGGATGTTGTATGGAGCCAAAACATGGAGTACTACGAGAAGAGAGGAGAACAGAATCAAGTCATAAATGAGAGCAAATGACTTGGTTACTTCGTTTCCTTATTGTCTTCTTCCAGAGAAACTGTAGGAGTGAAGATTATAACTGAAGATGGATGTTGGGAAGATTGGATGGTGGGGCATCTTGAGAGGTTGCAGCTGTACAGAATGCCGAAAAGATGGGTGGTGGACACGGAGGGAGAAGACAAAGGAATAAGACGCGAAAAAAGAGTGGGCAGAAATCGTGGAGGATTCTCTTAAAAAGCATGCCAGCTGCATGACATGAAGAATGGTTTAAGAGAAGAGGAGTGGTCCCAGGAAAGGGATGTCTGGAGAGAAGAACCGCTCGCGCGACGAAAGCATTATTTTATTCCCTTTTATTGAAGTAATTTATATATATATATATATATATAATATATAATATATAATAATATATATATATATATATATATATATATATATATATATATAATATATATATATATATATTAATAAATTAATAATATATATATATAATATATATATAAATATTATAAGACTGGGGGTAAGGTGCGTGACAAGCTTCGGAAAAGAAAAGTAGACAAATATACAAGTCGAAAAGAAAGCCCAGCCTTACCGGCCCCTCTATTAGTAAAAACTCGTCGCAGTCAAAATCCATCCTAGAGTTTCAATGGGACCGCGACGGACCCTCACTATGGCATATCGTCAAGTGTAGGGCTCTTGCCCAAGGTGGGCCACAACCATACACCCTCAACAAAACCTCGCAATTCTCTCCTATCATCACCTTTATTCTCGCCTCCCGTCGATTCGCCAACACAACTCACACATATACATTCGCTTAACCAACTGACTATCTTCATGCCCTTTCTCATGACAATACATCAAACAACGTACTTTCAATTTATCCCTTTTCTTTAACACCACACAACTCTCTAATACGTTTCATTCCTCATTTTAATTCATTCTTCTCACACCTAATAGGCCCCTAAGATTGTCCATCTGAACACATTGTACTTTAGAATCTATACCTCTTTTCCAGACCATAGTCTGTCACAACTATACATTAACACAAGTAACACAATACCATCATGTAAGAGCCTAGCGCACTCAAGATTTAGTCCTTTCACAATCCACCAACGATTTAATTGCAACCAAGCCACCCTTCCTTCTATTCAACAATTTAATACTAAAACACTCTACACAATCCCGTTCCCTTTTCAATCCCAACATATATCCTAAATAATTTAAAACTCAGACACTTTTCCAGTTGTTCACCATCTAACAAAAACTTCACACCGAGGACTGTCCTTACTCACAACCATAATCTTACTCTTATCTCCTTTTACTTTCAAACCCCTTCTTTTACACACCTACCAAAATCTCTCTACCAAAACCTCTCAACTCTCTTCAGATTCAACCACACAAAACCAAAATCATCCGCATATAATAGTAGGGCACCCTCCCAACTTCACACTTCAATTCCCTCCACACACCCATCTCTAATTCTTATCTAACCCTATCCCATATACAAGGAGCATGACAATCCCGGCCTCACTCCGCTAATTAATATTAAACCAACAACTTTTGACACCATTTATTCTTACACATCGCTTCACATATCGTCATAAACATACTTTGATTCCACTTCAGAAGCCTACCATCAATTTCTTATATCTCGAATATTTGCTCGATCTTTTTCTATTCATCCTGTTGCAAATCCATAAACCAAAATACAATCTATTCTTCTTCTTCCTATATATATATAATAAATATATATATTTATATATATTATAATAATATTAATATATATATAATATATATATATATATATATATATATATATATATATATATATAATAATATATATATATATATATATAATAATATAATATATATATATTATGAGGAGTGTACAGGAGCCACCACTGCGCAGCACAAAAAAACGGCGATACCGAGTCAGAAAACCAACTACAGGGGCAAATCCTAACGAATGCAAGAATCGCGTCACTGTGGAAATGAAGTGATTCAGACAATATATAGGAGAGGCGGGACCGGACAGGTATGGTGTGTAACAAAGGGAAACGCCGGTCTCTGGAAGCCGCAAGAGCCATACAATCCACGAGAAGATGGTGTACCGAAAGGAGACACTGGGAACGGCAGAAAGGACATAAAGGGGGATGCTCCCTAGCCATAAGATAGCTGTGAGTGACATTAGTATGGCCAATTCGCAAACGAGCCAGGACCACCTCCTGGTGCCGACTCCGGCGAAAAGACGATGGCCAAATCCCCAGGAGAGGCTTTACGCTACGCAGTTTAGCACCACGATGATCCTCCGACCAAAACTCCTGCCAACAAGCGAGGAAGCCCCGTTTGAGTCGGGAGAAATCAGCAGCTGGGAGGCGTCCCAGCAAGATGGCCACAGGTAAGTATCGTGACAGGTAATTTTGCAGTTGGTGGCGTGATAGGCCGCTTTGTCAGCCAATTCGTTAACCAGGATACCCACGTGAGATGGGACCCAGCAAAACGTCAAACGCTTGTGTCTAGCATGCAGCATACATAGAAACCTTTGGTGTCTAGTCGTTTGATCTTGTAGTGCAAAAAGAGCACTCTGCGAGTCAGAAAAAAATCGTATACGTGTCAAGCAGATCTAATGTCAGAATCCTATTAATAGCCAAAGTTAGGGCAACTAACTCGGCCGTAAAGACGGACGCGTCAGAAGGGAGAGTGTGGGACACAGTAAGGTCCGGAAAGACCGCTGATCTGATGCTCCCACCCCACCCTCTCGCCTTGACCCGTCGGTGTAGATGCTCACAGAGCTCCCATGGAGAGCCAGAAAGGAAGCCTTCAGGAGAGACGGGTGGTCCCCGGATTTTGATAAGGCAGACAACCTCATTGGTTGTATCCGCCCCCTGTGGTGTGCATAAGGGCAGACATCATCGTAGTCAAATATGTGTAAAACAGTCCGCGCAAAGGGAGGCCGGAGAAAACGGAAGACAGACACCACAACCTCAGCAAACGGCCAATAGGCAGGGCTATGAGAGGAGTCAAAGCCGATGGCTTGGGGATTTGTAGACGGAGAAACAAGGAGCACACGAGATATTCTCTCCGTAAAGACAGGGCATCACCCAGCCTCCACCTCCAAACTCTCCTTTGGCGAAGAACGAAACGCCCCGAGTGATATCCGCAGACCCTCATTCTGTATCGGGTCGAGAAGGCGCAAGTACGCTGGAGACGTCTGGCCATATTTCGCGCACACGCATAATCCAACTTTGACCTGACCAACATGATCAGCAGACGAAGCATGACCTTACGATCAGCACCCCAAGATGTAGACGTAAGGTGGCGTAAGTGGTCCACACAGCGGCGGCAGTTAAGTTTCAAATTGAGGATATGAGGGAGATAAGTCAGGCGAGCATCCAATAGCAGGCCCAAGAACCTCACCTACGACACAGGGCGAAAGTCACCCCATTGACAGCCAGCTGCAGCTTGACGTTCCAATGCATGAAAGTTTTACTCCCAGAATGCATACAACCGAGGTGTAATATAGAGAGCACCCGACGGAAAGATGGGAATCTAGCAATGACACCATTGAAACCGACAGCGAAAAGCAGAGAACGCTGAGCACACTTTCCTGCGGCACCCCCTCGACCATGTCAAAATGACGAGACAGAGTGGTACCACAGCGAACCTGGAAAGATCGACCCGACATAAGAGACTGAAGGAATGATGAGCTGTCTCCTAAGTCCCAGCGAAGTGCAAGGTATGAAGAACTCCCATTCTCCATGTGGAATCATAAGCCTTCTAGAGATCGAAGAAAACAGCTAGGACCCATTTTAATTAGAGTCGGAGGTGAGGAAAAGCCCTCACGGAATATCGGTGGTCCACAGATACGACGGAGAAAGGGAGTTCTAAGTGTGGTCGATGATTCCGTTCTCCCTAAACCCAAACTGGTGGGCGGAAAAAAGCTACCCAAGTCCCTCCAGCGTCGGGAAAAAAAGAA